>JADGJF010000649.1:0-16696 GCA_027596845.1 Quaeritorhiza haematococci | reverse complement strand
ACCCCACCGAGTCCCCCAAGTCCGCGGAGTACCCGGCACCCCAGGTGTTATAGATCCGTACTATTATGTATACTACTACTATGGAGGGACTCTATCTCTCTATCTGCTCTAATCCTCGCCTACTCTAACTTCTCTATCTAACCTGCCTACGTCTGCTACGATCCATCTAAGGTTACCTTCGACCACAGTCAGCGGATCCCAGCAATTCCTCGGATTCTCGTTGGCACTCTGAAAAGCAAGTTCAGATCAGCCCTCCTCTGCACGTGAGCGCGTTGACACTCTCATCCAATTCAACATGAGCATGCAATTCAACATGAGAAGGGCCAGAAGGGCCAGGAAGGGCCTTATTTTACTCTATTTATTCTCACTTCTCACCTTTTCTTTCAAAATGTTGGTAGCAAACTTCGCATTTTCATCTTCCTTCTTTTTGAACACCGCGAGTTCGCCCTCCAATTCCTTTTGAGCCAAACACGCACAAAGACACAGGAGCGATGGAAAGAGAAATATTTGATATTCACTTCTCCTCTTCTTTTTGCTTTTCGATTAAGCAATGAAGACGCCAAATAGCAGATAATTCTCACCTTGACTTTCCGTCTCAATGCCGCAAGTTTGTCCGAATTATCGGTTCCCGTTTCGTTCTGTCTCTCTTTTCCTATCAATTCAAATATCAGTCACCATGGTTTCATCACCCCACGCAAATACCATCATTGTGACAAAACAAGCACAAATATCCTAAAAGCTTCCATCGCATCACACTAAACGCACCTTCAGAAGCCTCATCAGGATCGACGTCATCCGTCAAAATGCTACTTTGATCGTGACCTTCGTCTTGCGCACCATCTTCCGTCCATCTATTCTTTTGCTTTCTCAATCCAGGAAATAGACTATAAAAACGGGGACGGTTCGGCCGGGGTACTGCTTACGGAAGATGTGCGTCCTCGTCCCCATTATCGTCGTTTCGACTGATATTGGGCTCCTCTTCATCGTGTTCGCTATAGTGGGACTGGTTGATACCTGCATGGTTGGCTGTTATTCGGTGATCCCTTGGGTCCGAATACATCCCAGCGCCCTCTGTATCCTCTTCTTCTGCCTTATCATGTGGTTCCCGGTCTTGAACCTGGCAAATACCTAACTGCGCTTGCCTCATATTGGATCCCGCTGATGCATCCTTCACTCGCCATCCATTATCCATGAGCCTCCCATCTTCATTATCTGTCGACGATGCACCGCCGAAGCCTACGACCCAATCCTTGTCGTTGTGTCCTATCGGCAGTGCGACTCTTGTTGGAGGAGGTGACCGGGTTATTCCCCAATGTTCCTTGGGAGTCCTGTCCTCATCCAAATTGACGTCGTCAGCCTCCCATGTTCCCTCCTCCTCTCCCTCTTCAATGAGCTTTTGTTGCATCTGTTGTTTTGGGCGCCGTCGTCTCCAAGGGGGGAGCTTCATTTCCTTGGCTAGTGCTGTGGTCGATGTTCGAACAGTTGCTGACCTTTTCGGCAACAATTCATCATCAGCTATGAAGAGGTGAGAATGTACCAAACGGTACCGCATTAGCTCATTCAAATATCTGTTCGATTGTTGTTCAAAGACTGCAATGGGTGAATGTTTCAAGGTGTCCTTCGAAACGAACCTGCATCGGGATCGGAATCGACATCAAAGCAAGTGGCTCTTTGTCCAACATTTTCCTCCTGATTGCAATTCTCCTCACCATCATCATCGTCGAGATCCTCTCCGAACTCATCACCATCATCATCCTCATCGGCGGAGATATTCCCAGTGGACTCCATATCCTTCCCCGCCTCTCTACTGTCTGTCCCAAACCCACCTCGCCCACCCCCGATACCACAACCACAATACTTTTCTAGCTCCTCAAACTCCTTCAGAAGACGCATCTCAATTTCAGCCTTTGAGTCCCAAGCAGTGCGACACTGAAGGCGGATGGGTGTTATGTTATCACGAATAGGCGGTGCCGGAGATTGAGATTTCCTATTTGAATATCCCAAATTTATGTCATTGTTTTTATCGTCTTTGTTCCACTCATATTGCTGAAGACCGTCGGCTGATCTTGGGTGGTTGGGAGGCAATGGTGGCTTCGACAGCAGGTTATACGCTGGAGGATCATGCGAGGATGCGGTAAGACCTTGGGGAGAGCTCTGGTGGTCATCATCGTAATCAGGAGTGCTTTCGTCGATTCTGTGTCGCTTCCATGCGTCGAGGTATGCCGTTACCATAGCCATGGTGCGGTTGTTCTCGCAATAGTAGCTGTTGAGTTCTCGCCCTCTGTGAGTTGTGTCTCGATTCCGCTTGTGTGACCCCGGCTGTCAAAGTCCAATTAATTATTTCGTTCATCAGCCAACAAAGTTTGAATTCTTTTATCAGAGGACTGGAAACAAGGGCAGTCGTGTTCAGAGGCAGGTTCAGAGGTTGAGTTAATATATGGCGACTACAGAAGAGATGAATGCACAGTCCTGGAACCATCGACTGAAAACAACGGCGAAACGGAAACTTGGCATAACATCCAAAAACACTAAAAACATACCTCGTTCGTGTTGGTGCCCTCAGCACTCTGAGCCTGAGCTATTCGCTTCATCGTCGGTGACGGCGGTTTTTGGAATCATGTTTGGGTGAGGAAAAAATGTGGGAAGGGGAACAGAACAGGTTGGGGGTAGGGAGGGAAAAACATGAACGCGATGGTAATTGAGCTGTGTTTTCTGAACATGCAACACAAAAAACTGCCATATGACTGGAATATTCCGGTCAAGATCGTCTCCTTACGATAGCGAGAAAGAGCGATATTGAAATTATTGTCATGGGCTTTCATTGAATCCTGATGTCTGATATAAGAAATTGGACATGGATGTAGTTGGGCCTCACGTTACGAGCACACTTGGAAAGGCTGTGCTCCGATTGAGGTGAATGTCAGTCATGTAACCGATGGTTTTCCTGAATTCAAAAGTACCTAGGCACGTCGATTTATTCAGATGATACTTCAATGGTTATCCGGGGGAAAAATAAAACATTTCTAAGTTCAATATGTTTGGGTCTTCTGGTCTACTGCCATATAGTGCGTTACTATTGTCGTTTCGAATTATTGAATATATACTGATGATAGTAACAGTTCATTAGTACCGTTTGCTCCTTCCGCCGGATGCCAAACTCCGCCGAGCACGACCATTCCGAGATGGAAGGCTGGATGGAAGGTAACCCCCCGACAAGCAAATCATCTGACCCGGGAGTATTGAGTCGTAGTTTTTGATCTGAGGGTTGCAGTGCTTTACGACGTCCAACGGAATCCCTTGTTGATCCGCAATTGTTGAAAGAGAGTCGCCGGGCTGGACGGGGTAGACCTTGCACGTTCCATCGGAATTGGCGGGGGGAAGGGCGGGAAGTCTGCCAGCGGACAGGCAAATCGACTGACCCGGGTAGATTAAGTAGTAGTCCTCGACTCGGATGTGAGGGTTGCAGCGCCTGAGGACATCTACCGAAAGTCCATGTTGCTCCGCAATTGTCGAAAGCCAGTCCCTGGGTCGAACAAAATAGACCTTGCAAGTTCCGTCGGGGTTGGCGGGCGGGAGTTGAGGTGCGGGGGGTGTGCCGGCAGACAAGCAAATCAATTGACCTGGGAGTATTGAATCATAGTTTTCGATTTGAGGGTTGCAGTACTTTAGAATGTCCAACGGAATTCCATGTTTATCCGCAATTGTTGAAAGAGAGTCGCCAGGTAGAACGGTGTAGAACTCGCAAGTTCCATCAGGGTTGGCCGGGAGGAGGGCATCCATGTGCATGGCCGACCAACAAATCAACTGATTCGGGCGGAACCAGTCAATATCAGAATTGCAAGGCTTGGGGACGTCCAACGTCAGTCCCTGTTCATCCGCAATCGTTGAAGAAGAGTCGTCGGATTTCACATTGTAGACGTTGCAAGTTCCATCGAAGTTGTTGGGGGGGAGGGATTTCATGAACGTGGCCGACCAGCAAATCAACTGCGGACGGAACCAGTCCATCTGAGGATTGCAAGGCTTGGGAACGCCGAATGTCAGTCCCTGCTGATCCGGGGATTTCACGGTGTAGACATGGCAAGTTCCATGGCGGTTGATGGGGGAGACTATAGGTGCGGGGAGGGTGCCAGCCGACAAGCAAATCAACTGACCCTCGTAGATTGAGTCGTAGTTTTCGATCTGAGGGTTGCAACGCTTGAGAACGTCCAATGTGAATCCATGTCGATCCGCGATCGTTGAAAGAGATTCGCCGGGTTGAACCGTGTAGACCTTGCAGGTGCCATCGGGGTTTGCTGGAGGCAGCGCTGTGCCGCCCAACACCAACAGTACGGCGGACGAGAGAATGAGAACTCGGAAAAGCTGTTTGGTCGCCATATCGTATCCTAAGATGTTGTAGTGTCTACTTGATTTCTTGTGAGGAGGACTGATGGACGGCATGTTGTGTTATATATATATCTGTTTGTTATTTTTTTCCAAAACAGATTCGGAATTTTGAAAAATTTTCGAGTGTTCGCGAACTTCGCGAACTGCCAGTAGTCAAAACCGTGTGGAATCCCAACGGTACCGTATTGAAATCGTCACGCTTTGGTGAGCCCCCATCACCACCGTCGCTCCGCATAAATCTTCAGGAAATTCTATCCTAACCTTGTTCGTCGAATTCCGATCAGATTGTGAGGTGGAACCACGAACGAGGGCAGCGACCAAATTGAAGGTCGAGATCCTATTCATAGTTTTTCCCTACATTTTGTTCGAGACCGGTGCCTTCATTTGCGCGAGGTTCTTCATTGCTTGGGCTGGTGGGAACCCTGCGCGCGCGGCAAGTGCCTGATGCGAATCTGATTGCAAGCGAGCAAGCGAGCGTTGTTGAGAAAAGCATATGTTATACGCGACGCATGCATATAATAACGACATTACCCATGCCCGACCCGAAGATTAAGGTGGAGGACTCAGGAGGCTCGCAGACCGGTGTGGGGTAGATGTGATTTCTTAACGCAGACTATAACTAAAGAGAATACAATAGCTTTATTGGGCAAACGCGACTCCTATTGAGTTGAATGCCAGTCGTGAAACGGATGGTTTGCCTCAAGTCAGCAGGACGTTTGTCACGTCGATGTGCTCAAATACTAGATGATAAAAAAATAAGACTAATCTAATCATGCCTACTAAATAAATTAAGATCTTGCGGTTTACTGCCACAAACTATCATATGCATGCGCGTTACATGTGGTCGTTCCAAGCATGCTGATGACGACAACTCTTCACTAGTACCGCTTGTTCCTTGCGCCGGACCCCCAACTCCGCCGAGCACGACCATTACGAGATGGAAGGTAACCCGCCGACAAGCACGTCCTCGCCCCAGATGGCAACACAAAAAGAGAGATGACCCTGTTCATAGCCTCAACCCGCAACCGCTCTGCAACCAATATCGGACTCAAGAAGGTTTATGGTTGAAACGACCTTTCCTTCCTCTCCAATTTTTGACTCAAGGGGATCTCAAGGTTTGTCAGACCTTAGGTCAGACTTGGGTTAGACTTGAAAGGCTGAAACCGAAGAAGTTCGAACCCTGCCGTACGATCGAGATGAACGGAGCTCAACCTGTTCTGCCACCCGAACCGCCAAGACGCTGTCGACCCTTTTATAGGCGTGACTCCGTCTACCCTAACATTTTCAAGAACTGGAACGCCGGCGGGAACAAATCTCTTCGACGGTCGTCATCGGTGGAACGCCTCGAACACCGCATCTTCAAACGCTTCTTCTTCGATGTCCTGGAAGCCCTTCACAACCTGTCATCCGTCGATGCTCTCAACGCAGAAATCAAAGAGATGAAAATGGGCAAGATTTACGTCAATAGTTTGAAGGACCAGTCCGCCTACATTCTGCACTCTTTGCTGCTCCTTGTACAAACTTCCCTCTTTAGGCGATTCCCAGTCAGATGCAACTGGCCAACTGGAAAGCGATCGATGTACGGGTAGCTCTGAAGGTACGTCGCTCGACCTGCGGCGTGAGCATGAGCAAGAAGCCGCCACCACACCATCAACTCAACATCCACAACCGAACGGTTCAATGATGCCCATGCTACCTCCGGAGATCTTGGCGATGATTCTGCAAAGATTGGATGGCTTGACCACGGGTGATTCCACCCTCGCAGCCTGTGCTTTGGTAAACAGGACGTGGAACAACGTCGCCGTTCCGTTGGTGTGGAGAACTGTGAGACTCGACTCGGACTTTTCAGCCTTCCATTTCCTCTGTTGCATCTTGCACAGCACTTCCAGATCGAGGAACGATAAAAGTCACGTTTGGTTAGGGAGGTGGGTCGCAAGCCTTCGTTTACGGTGCGGGATAGTCAAGGTACTTGGCGCACGATCGTGCGAAACCTATTCCTGTTTCAGAACCTGCGCCGATTGACTTTGGACAGTATTCCATCTGCCGATGACATATCGGTGCTTTTCGACCAAGACTTGCCGGCGCTGCAGGAGTTGAAGACAGCACCCTGGTTCGGTCAGCAAGGTTTTGGAGCGTACGCGTTCACTCACCCAAACCTCTGGCAGATTACCTTCCCCCGGTGTATACCAAACGGGATCTCAAAACGCTTCATAGAGAACTGCTCAAGTGCTCTGTCGGTGATGAACGAAGTTGGGCTGGTTTTATTGAAATCGTTGGCGGAGCTTGTTGGTGAAGATGCACAGGATTGCGTGCTCTGCATATTGGAGATTCCGAAATCGACACAGAGGGCTTCGAATGCTTGATGCAGTTATGCGGGCCGCATCTCATTGCTCTGCGTTTTGAAAGCGCAGATGATGAATCCATGATTGCTCAGGTGTTCCGATCTATCGCTACACACTGTCGATCCCTTGAGTCGCTTAACGTAGGTCTCTTCGAGTTCCATGGCAATGAAGTATCGCCCAACAAGGACTTCCTGGATCTTGTGCGGCAGTGCGGGCGATCGCTGCGGTATTTGTCCTTGGTTGCGAATGTTGGGAAGGGACACTTAGGTCACGCACTTATTCAAACAGATAGCTGTCCAAATCTTCGCTGCTTCCAAACGGATATTTGGGATCAGCCACTGCTCAATCGTCCTCGTAAATCTAACAAGGATATTTCATACTGGGGGGACAGGACGGAACCTGATGTGGATGAGGAGTCAACTACCAAACCCCTCCCAATCCTCCTCCTCCCCTTTCCTTCCTCATTTTCCTTACGAATTCTACATAATACTCCTTCACTTTCTTCTGGTTTTTCTCGTATGCGTGCAATTTTGGGCGGTAGCCAATCTCCTTCTTTGCCTTCTCCATTGAAAACGTATGCGTTACGCATAGCTTGTAAATTTCTGCGCGTTGGACGAAAACGGGGAAGGTTGGGAAGAGCGGGGAGAGGACGGTGTAGAGGAGCTCATTGATGAAAGCGATGATAAGGAGGAGGCGCGTGGGGATGTGGAGGTGAGGAGGGGGTGGGCGGACGTTGCAGGCTTCGTACTGTGAGGAAACGGGAGATGGATCATGTGAGGATATATATAATGAAGTGTCGAAACATCGAAAGATTGAAAAGAAAGAATGTACAGAGTAAAGGAGTTCGCCGGATACCAGAGGGATAAAGTGATCGAACATATTCACTGGATGTTCATCAGAGATGAAGTAGGCTTGACCGGCTGCGACCGATCCCGGCGTGGCAAGGGAAATGGCGGCACAGACATGACTAACACATAAAAGAGAGAGTTGGTTGACAGTGCCATAGTTGTAATGCATCCAGAACCGAAAGACAAGCAGTGCACTCACGCGTTCGAAAGGTTGTCGACATAGACCCCTGCGAGTGCCAGAAAACAAATCGCGGGAACAGACGAGCATCGTTAATGGCAGACATTGATAGCTGTAGGCTGGGACGGCGGACACCGATGAGTACTCGAGGACGAAGGCGATGGCTGAAATGGCGGTGTTGAAGGCTAATGGGCGAAGACTTGGAGGTGATGCGCAGAAAACAGCCAGGAGAAAGGGAGAGGTTGGTGGGGCCGAACCGAGGAGTGATGCAAATGGACAAGTGCTGAAAACGTGTGCACTGCGCGCTGCGGCTATATATGGAGAAGGAGAGGAGAGGCATTACCCGAGGATAATGTGAGTTTGTGTGTGCACGTTTTTCCAATTCGTTTCCTTTTCTCTATTGGAAGCTGTTGATGAAAGGAAAGTCGTATTGACAATACTCACATTTTTACTTCGTCTAATATCGCAGAGAGCAGATTCAGAACGGTTCGCTCATGATGAGATTGGGCGATTATGGGGCTAAAACGGATTGTAAGTATGCTTCACCCGTGTTTATCAAGCGGGAAATATGTTGTTGTAGATTCCGTCCCCATGATGATAGGTTGGCTACCAAAGACGACATTGTAGGTGGAGGTGTAGATCAGATGGGGGATGCTGAGGTCGAGGCAGGCTGTTTATGGTGGACGGGGAGGGACGCGGTGTGGTGGAGGGAATGAGGGCGGAAAGCGGGGAGAAGGAACGGGTGAGTGTTGCCACGCATTCCACCCCGCATTGGATCCTTGCAATCTGACAAAAAGTCTGGTAAAAGGAGAAAACAGCGGAGGACGCGCTCACCATGGATCAGATTTTCCGTTCCCCCGACATTAACCTCCTTCGTCCTCGCCCTATTCAACATTTCGCGCTTTGACATTCCATACGATGCTGTGTGGAAAACGAAGCGGACGGGGCTTCCACCACCATTGTGGAGCGCTGTTTTCACTTCTTCGATCTTGCAAAGGTCAACCTTCGTATACAGTGGAAAAGAGGAAAAATCATGAGACATACATATTCGCTCAGCTAAAAACACATCAACCAAAACGCCCACCCCCCACGCCTGTGCTTCCGCATTGGCGATGCCCTTTCGCTCCTCCGTTCGTTGTCATGCCCAAGCGAAATTTGTCACAGGCGACAAACCACAAACCAGTCATTCCCTGAACTCGCACCTCGACACATTCCGCACAATGCGGATCCTACCCATCACCACTCACCTTTCTAACAACCAACCCTCCACCCCGCACAAAAGCTGCTACACTCTTCATCCACTCATCCTTTGGTGCACGAACATCAAGGATGATAACACGGGCGACGGAGTGGGACTCAAGGAGAGTTCTGCACAGTCGGAAACCGAAGTATCTGGGTTAGAAAAGACAAAGGGGTTGTCGGCGTTAGCTCATTTGTCAACTTCTTCAAACTTCCCACAAGAAACTTTGTTGTCATTTACAGGGTACGAGAACTTGCAGCGCAATTCCAGAAGACTGCGCAATCAATATCAACTTACCCGCTGCCACCAGTAACGGCAACGACGCTTCCTTTCAATCTCATGCTCTGGTCGTTCTAACCAACAGCCAAAACGTTTGTGAATAAAACTAACAGTCAAACTGCCCTGGGAAAACGGCTTGTGTTCACTTGTCTTGTCACCCCCTTTTGCTTACATCTGCTTACATATTATGTAAACAGTCGGACTTTGAAATGTGTGGGTACAGATCTGGGTACGGTTGTTGATGGAGTTCCCACACCAGGCTTTTAGAGATTCTTTTTCCGATATTTACTGTAATATGATTAAAATCTCACAAAGTAAGGGGGTTGAGGGAAGAAGTCCTGTGAGAATCCTTACAAATTAAAAAACACAAATGTCCAGGCAGCCTTCATATGGAATTATTCTCTCTCCCACCAGGAAGATAGTGAGGAAGTAATACGACGAACTCCCCGTTCCATCTAAACATTCACTTCAGAATCGACAGTTTGCGATTTTTGAGCTTCCTGCAACTTCTTTTCCCTCTCAGCTCGAATCTTCCTACCAATTCGATTCCTCTTCCTCCTCTTCCCTTCCTGTTCCCCGGCGTGGCTCTCAACCATCTTCAATCGGCAGAACTTGAAGTGCTGGTACAGAGCCCTCTGTTCAGCAAAGGAGCTCGAGACACCGTTGCTGGCACACCGGGGACATTCCATGTCGAGTCCGACGAGAGGCTTGAGAGTTTCAAGGTGAAGGAGATATCCCCATGGACGGCGGACGACTGCTTGGCCACAAATGGTGCAGGGATCGTACTCATATTCGGCTGAAGGTTCCCATGTCGCGTCATCTTTGATCTCAATGTTCAAATCGGTCTCCTCAGTTGTATTCGTCGCTTCCAATGGTACTGCGTTAGCTGACGGGCTTTGTTCATCGTCACTGTTGATTTGGGTGGCCTCTAGCTGCTTCCGCACTTTCTCTAACAGCTTCTGTGTGCCGGTTACAACTCCAACGAGCTCTCCGTCCTGAACAACGGAGTGCTTGTTGACTTTGTGCTGCCACAGATCGGTCTCCAATACAAACGTCTTCTTCCCGTCACATCCTGGTTCGTTGCAGACATAACGGTGCGGACCGTTGTGGGTCCAGTCCGATCCATGGAGAGCCAGTTCGTGGACGCAATGTATGTGATTGCGGAGACCTTGAGGGGTTGCAAGGCCGCGAGAGCAGTGGGGGCAGATGTAAGGACGAGGTGGGGCTGGGCGCTTGTAGCGAGGGAGTTTGAAAGTTGGGTCGTCTTTTTGCGTTTTTGAGGGCTTTGCTCCTGCCTGTGATTGCGGTTGTTTGGCAACATCAGCTGATGTTCCGTGTTCCACATCATGTGACGTACTCTCCACGCCCTCGCGTCCGCCTTCTGTTTTTTCAATGCTCTCCGTCGACCCAGTCTCCACAGCAAGTGTGTCTGCAGTAGTGCTAGTGACATAAGCAAACCGGAATCGAAAACTGCGCATTTCGCTCCTCCAATAGTCCCTTGTGTGCGAGTTCTTGAACGATTTCCCCGTCGTGTTTCGTTTGACCACGTAGCCTGGCCACAATCGCTCATTGAATTGCGTGCATTCGGCGACAAGGAGTTTACCGTGGTCACTGCTGCTAGCGCGCTCGGCTTGGGAGACGATATCCCAGCGAGTTTCTTGACCTTCAACCAGAGCGAGACAGACGCATCCTGCGAGGGACGAAATGGTCGCGGCGCTTGGTAGAGGAGGTGGGACCGAGGATGGGAGGGGTTTGGTTGTGTCAGTTGCTGTGGCTGCAGCGGTTGGTTGGCGTTGTTCTTTCTGGTCCTTCTCGAAGTATTCAGCTAGATCCTGCCGGGGATCTTTACGCAACACGTCCGTGACACTTCGGAAGAAATGCGCCATAAGGAAACGATGAAGATGCAGATTCTCCCGACCTAAGTGCGGATGTTGCCACACTGACCTCCACAAGGATATTTAAGAGAAGGTCCATTTAGATGATAATGTTCAGCATGCTCAAAACAGCAATTTCGGTCCCTGTACACATATATACAAAGGGTAATCGTGGCAGTTCCTGGGCCAACTCTTACCGACAGCATCAAAACCTTGGGGAAACGCTTCTCCGAAGTGTTTCTGACACTCCCAAGCGTTGATATTGTGCAGAATCGTGATCCTATTCCCCGATCCAACGAAACCGTCGACGCCGTCGCTTTCGCCATCTTGACCCTTTACGGCCTTGCTACCATTGAACCGCTCGATCTTGGCCAAAATCTCCCTCGACTCAGGATACTTTTGAAGGAGTTGTTCGCGACTGTCGAAGGAAGTGGTGATGATCTGAATCAGGTCTGGTGGGAAGGAGAGGGGAAGGCCGAAATACGAGAATACGACTGTTGGATCATAGTGGTCCGTTTGTTGAGGATCCTCGGCGGTGACTGTAATGGTTGGCTTCGATTGTTGATTCAAGCTTGTGGCCTTCGACTTGTCGTCAGCATTTCTTGGTTTCCAAAGGAGTCTAGCGAGGGCAAGAGAGAATGAGAAATTCCCATCACCAAGGATTAGAACTCGGAAGGGTTGCTCTGTTGTCATTTTCCGAAGTCCCTCTAGGTGTGTCTCTGTCGCTCTTCCAAAAAAACTGAGAAGTGGCACAGGGGAATACAAAAACAGCGTCAGTTTTTTTGGAATCAACACAGTGTGGAGCGACACGACCTGAACGAAACACTTTCAAGTATGCCTGTTCCCACTTTCGGTTCCGCAGTAGAGTCGTCGGCAAAACGTCGGCGTTTGCTTCACCCCAAACCCATGCTGGATGAAGACTCCCTCTTCACCGCCTTCTCCGAGAACAATATCAACAAGAAACACGCCCACAAACTCTGGCGCTACCTCATCCAACAAAATGCCCAGTCTCATAAAGACGTCCCGGAACTACCAAAGCCCGCGATCTCGCTCCTTGATTCAGAATTTGTCCCCCTTACTTCGAGAGTCATCAAACGGACCGACGCAGCTGACGGTTCAACAACGAAGTTGCTTGTGGAGTTGCAGGATGGGCAGCAGATTGAAAGCGTTATCATGAGATATGGGCATGTGGAGCTGGATTGCTTTCCTGAAGAGGAGAAGAGGAAAAGGGTCAAGACTAATGAGCAGACGGGCGAGAAGAAGTTCAGGTCTAACAAACGCGCCACCCTGTGTGTATCATCGCAAGTTGGGTGTTCTATGGGTTGCACCTTCTGTGGTGAGTATAAGATGTCTTTCTGAAGCTAATCCAGTCGTTGGCGAATTGGTGTTTCTTATTTATCTGATGGTTTCCCCTTCCTTCGTCAACCTGAATATTCGCAAAACAGCAACCGGCACCATGGGTCTTTTGAGCAACCTCACTGCTGGCGAGATCCTCGAGCAGCTCGTCCACGCAAATAAAATAGAAAAGATTCGCGGTGTGGTGTTCATGGGAATGGGGGAGCCTTTGGATAAGTGAGTAACTGGGAAATGTTGCACTTGTTGTTTCTGTGAAGGTTGTTTTTTGCTGAACGGTATTCATCTAACATTAATATTGGATATGGCTTCCCCGTTCCCCTATGTTAGTTATTCCGCCGTGTTGGCTGCGATTCGAGGGATGGTGGATACCGGCAGGTAGGTGTTTTATGAATATGTTTTGTGCTGGATTTCCCCTCGTGAGAAATGGCATCTTACACTCTGTTTGATAATACTCTTGCAGATTTGGTCTGTCACCGAGCCGTATTTCGATATCCACTGTCGGGGTTATTCCACGAATCCATTCACTCATCCAAGACGCTCCTGATGTCGGTCTCGCACTCTCACTCCACGCTCCAACACAAACCTTACGTACGGAAATCGTTCCGACAGCGAAGGCATGGCCCTTAGAACGCATCCTCGCCGCCACCGATGCATTTATCGCCAATCAAAACCAGATGCTCGGACTTCCCCCGGCCAACCCGAATTCAACCACCAGCCCGGCCGTCACCCACACCGAAGACCCGATGACTTCCGTTACACGCAAAAACCGCAACCGTCGACGACACGTTCTCGTGGAATATGTCCTGATTCGCTCAGTAAATGACTCGGAAACTGTTGCACACCAACTCGGCGCCCTCCTTCGTGGGCGTGATGTCCTTCTCAACGTGATTCCCTACAACCCGACTTCAGTACCTCACGACTACAAAACCCCCGAGAGAGAGGTTCAGGCCCGGTTTGTGGATATTGTGAGGAATGAGTACGGGGTTCATACGTTGTTGAGACAGACTCTTGGGCAAGATGTGTCGGCTGCGTGTGGTCAACTGGTTATTGATACGGCTGTAGCTGCAAAGGCAAAGAAGGCGACCGAGGTGGAAACTGTCAACGGAAATGTGTCCTCGTGTGCCGAGACTAAGACCAACCAAAGCACCGGTGGGGTAGCGGACTTGGAGGACTTAATGTCGGGTTCATCCGCTGGTCGGCGGTGGATAACACCACAGACAAGTGCGAGAAAGAGGAGAGTTGGTGGTGGAACCAGTGTTGACGACGTGGAAGAAGAAGTCGTGGATCAGCAGCAGTCGTCAACGAAGGCTAACTCTGGAGCAACAACACCATTTTCACAGTTGGATAGGTCAACAGCGTTGTTCATCTACGTTGTGGTGGCATTGCTGGCTGTGCTTTTGGCGAGATTAGTATGGAAGGTGTATGCGTCGACTTCATCTCCACCGTCATAGAGCACTGAGACAGAAACTGGAGGAAGAGCGGGGGCGGGGAAGAAAGAATACGAAAGTGGATAGTCTCTACCACGAATTCCGTGTTCTACCATTTTAGAATCCCTTTATTTATGGACATCGTGTGCACAAGTAGCCTTTGTATTTTTATTACCAAGGACTTAGATTTGTTTTCTCAGTTTGTAAGTACTTATCGCAATTGATGGGCCGTGTGCACCGTTTCAGTTTTAGTTTTGTCCTCACGCGTTCGTATTTCGATCCATTCAAGGTTTTGTAGAAGTGTAGCATTTTGTCTCCAGAACCTGCTCCACAACACTTGATTATGTCTTGACCGTTGCTGGTGAACAAGAGAATATACTAACATGGAGCACATCCGATAACGTCGGGATCTGTGGAGGGACGTGGTCGATACATTTGTATCAGCATAAAAAGGTTGTGTGTCATTGTTTTGGTCTTTCAAAACCACTTTCGACTGGCAAGCTTTTATGGCTGTCGATTATATTTACTACAGACGAAATGGGTCATCACAGCTCTTGTGGCGCAATTGGTTAGAGCGGTCGGCTGTTAACCGGAAGGTAGGTGGTTCGAGCCCATCCAGGAGCGATGATGGTTCCTCTCGTCGTTGTACATTGCAGCACGGTTAATTTTCGACATTGGCGGTTTCTCCTTCCCCGTGAAAACGTCTGTGTTCACTCCACACTTCAGCCAACCCGGAAACGCCATTCTTCATTATCGTCGTTTTGCCTTGCAGCATGCTGATTTTTTGACATTTTTTGACATTGGCAGTTTCTCCTTTCCAGCGAAAACGTCTGTGTTCACTCCATACCTCGCCACGACCTTTTTTCTTGATAACCTCTTTCTGTGAGGGGTTTCTACGAGTTACATGTGTTGTTCACACACTGTCGTGCCCGTGACCGTTGGCCTTTTTACCTTTTGGTAAAGGCGGCAGCGGGACGTTCTGATTATTTGAGCCTCCGTGGCATCGTGGATTCTTTCTCTTTCTTTCGGTGCCTCAAATGCTTGTCTGCAGCACTTTACCTCCTTGCCCTGCATTTATGTCTGCAGATACCGTGCATACACCAGTCCATCTCTTCGTCTTCAATGTTTTTTGAAATAGATAATGCCGCTCACCAAACACGACCAGAGAAGAATCCAGGAGGTTTGAAACTGAGGACGACGTTCCCTGTATTGGCGAAGCGGAGGATGAGGTTGGCAGCGCGGTAGGTGTCGGGTCGGCCAGTACGGGGTGTCAGGAAGCCGTGCTTGATTGCGTACTCTGAAGAAGAAGATAATAACGCATTGGTGAGCCTCGGAATCATCGTTTCAAAAACACATTGAGGAGCTGCCGCCTTACCTTCACAAACTCTCCACGCACTCCAACCGTCCATCTCTTCGTCGTTATTATCGCCCCCCTTAGGATTATTCCTCTCCAATCCCAAAATCGTTACTAAATCCACTCTTTCCGCCAGATACTTTACCGCCGACCACGGGTCTTGCACCTGCGCGACCTTGTACATCCCCGAAATAACCTGTAATTCTCTGCACACTGTCATGGAAGGGAAGATTATACCGGGGCAATCGCAGAGGACAACGTGTGGGGACAGGTGTATTGTTTGGAGGTGTTTGGTGTGTCCGGGGGTTTGGGATGTTGAAACGACTTTCTGGGAGAAAAGGGCGTTAACAAGAGAGGATTTGCCCACGTTTCTGTTGAGGCAGGGAATGGGACAGAAACGGGGAAGGGGGGAAAGGAAGGTGTATTTAGATTTTTCGGGGGACGCTGAGAGGAATTGCAGGGAAAAGTCGCAAAGGCTCAAGAATCTGGAGCGATTGAGACAGAACATGGAACAGATGAAAAGCAGACTTACGTGTGCCCTAGGTTGATATAGGTAATGGAGATAAGCATTACGGAGAAAGTACAGCACGTTAGCCATCTGCTGTTCGAGAGTATTCATCCCCTGAACGCAAGCCAACTCGAGAAAAGGGCAAGAAACTACGAAAAAAAGGGCGTGCGAAGCTTACCTATCAATCCAATAACCAATTTACCATCCGTCTGAGTATAGTCATCCGATCCACCTATGGCAATTGCACCATGATCATGATCCCAAAAAGCAAATCAATCCATCAAAACGGTGCTAACCTGAAAGACGGTAATCGCTTAGTTCATAACCTTCTGCGTTCACAGTTGCATCTTCCTCACCCGCATCCTCATCATCGTTCTCTCCCTCCCATCCCTCACCCTGCGGTTCTTTTCCACTGGTGTTTCGTCTGCCTCGAACTCTGTTTTCTTGTTCCCTCCCCAGAAGTGAACCTTCTTTCGTGTATCCCCGCACGCCAAAGAATGCATCATCTTCTTCACTGTCATCTCCATCGTCAATGTCGGCGTCATCAGTGTCACTTCCCCTCGACGACTCATCGCTCTTCAAATCCAATTTCCGCGCGCGAGAGGTAATGATAGACTCCCAATCCACGACTTCAGGCATTTCTCCGCGTCCACGTCCACCATTCCCAGGATCTTCACGTTTTGAGGACCTGGTCCTGTTTTGCTTTCGTCGTTCCAGCACAAGTTCAGCATGGACTTGTTTGCAGGCTTGTAGAACATCTGTGATGCCTGTAGCTGAGGCGTATCGGGTTTTGCCGTTGCGTTTTTTCGAAGCTTTTGGCAATGTTATTGGTGGTTGTTTGTATGGTGAATGATGGTTTGCCGATAAAGATAAAGTACACGATGAAAAGAGTTGGATGATTCTTCCC
>JADGJF010000648.1:0-16729 GCA_027596845.1 Quaeritorhiza haematococci | reverse complement strand
CTCTTCCCCCGCCCCCTTCCCCAGTCCATCTAACCCAGTTTGCAAGTGTTGTCGTTTACTGACTAGGACGCACATCTATCACTTCTCAGTCAATCCCTATGATTGTCTGTTGTAAACCCTCTCCCACATTCTCTCCCACATTTCAACATGATCACGCACATATGCCTGCCGTCACGAACAAGGTGTAATAATGTGTTCTGATCGATTGATGGAGGTAAGATTTTGAACGTTTCTGGAGATATGCGCTTTGGGGAACTCGGAAAGCTCCGTTTCAAAGGGTTTCTGTTGAGCGTTTCAACTGCCCCCCGCGGACCTAATTTGGTAATTCTCAAATTACAGTCATCTCCTCAGATTATAGCATATGAGTTTCCTCGCCTTTCAGTCGTCCATGTCCTCCGTAACTCGTACTTCAATTACCCATGCTCCGTCCAAGATCTTCTGAACCCGTCTACCAAACTGGTAATCCCATAATCGCCACATGTCTGGTATCTACAGAGTCGCGTTCTTGATCAAGTCTCGAAGGTCTTGGGAGGTCATGCGCGTGTGGAGTTCAGGTCGGAGTTCAGACATCCCACACCCGAATCCAGAGACCAGGGTTTGATAAATCGTGGCTGGTTTGGCTGTTCAGCCCCATTTTCAGGTAGCCCAAATATGAAAGTCACAAAAACAAACAAGGAAGGGGAATCCCCGCCAAACGTCCAGGCCCTTCCGCATCATCGCGTCGCCTTCCCGCCATCCAGCGCCACCGTCCTCGCTGAACGTACCTCTCCCCATTGATTGCCTTAAAACACCTTTCAATACATAGGGCGATCAAGAGCAGTGGTGATGTGTCAAGTCGCTGGGCCTGTGTCAGTCCCACGCATACACCCACCAACGCGAAAGAGTTCGACAACGACAAGAACGCCGTCCTGCTCTCAGTCTTCAATGCCGGCGCCGATTCCGAATCCCTTCCAAGCCTCCCTTTCCATACAAACACGCCCACAACCAGCACCAAGAAGACCTCGTCACCAAACTCATCAAGCCCTTTCACGCCGTCTGAACCTGATCCTCCTGCTTTGCTGGTCCAGCCTCCTTTCGCCCGTATTCGCTGTCCCCCAACCACACACCGCACCCCCATTCTGCATCTCCAACTCTGACTGCCGCGCATTGACCAAATTCGCCTTACCTTGGTGCATAAACCGTGTTTGCAGACTGAGAAGTTTTGGAGTTGCGGGACAAAGCCCGGAGGGCACACTCTGTCTAACGGACGTCGACTGTGTAATCCCTGGTGTCGGCTTCCGAGGTTTCGTGTGTGCAGCGACGGGGCACTGCAGGACAATATGGGAGGTGGATGGGTTGGCAGCGGAAGCACCACAAGAAGTGTCCGAGTTGGCAGAGGCTGTGGAAGTGGGGGAGGTAGGAGGAACAGCTACGAGTCACCCTTCACTTCTCCGTGCGGCCGCTGATTCAGTAATGCAACTTTCTGAAACAACACCGGGGACACCATCCACAGAAGAAACGCCCCCGCCGCTACCGACTGTCAGTTCAGTCGCTTCTGGTCCAAATGGACGTTCTGCGAATTCCTCGTCTGCCTCACAACTAGGAGAAGTCTCTCTAATCGCCGGAGTTACTATCCTGATTATTTCTATCATCGCAGTGTGTTGGGTCGTATCTAAGAAGTACCTCAGAAATAGGTGGCCAGGAGTGTTTGAACCAAGTGGTAGCACGGGGCGAGGAGGAGGAGAAGCAACTCGAGGGCTGGATCGGGAGTCCTCGGCATTGAGTGCACTGGCATCTTCACCATTTACAGGTGTCGGGATCATTGGACCTGCAGAAGGGACGCAGCGAGTCCAAACTTTACCTCGGTACGCACCTTTTCAGCCTTCACCAGCGTATGAGGAAATTCGTGACGGTGATGATGCAAATAAACAGCATGATGGAGATAGGAGTGCTCCCGGGAAAGACGACGAGGATGAAGACGATTTGAGTTGGGATGAAGGGGATGATGAGGAAGGGGAGGACGAAAGACGGTTATCGAGGTCGGGGAGTTCGGAATTGGCATTGATACCACCCCCGTCGTATGAGTTGTCGGTGAGGACTTCGAGAGAGGGGGGAAGAAGGTCAAACTCTAATAGGTCGAACAGATCAGCTCGATCGGCGAGGAGTATGAGGAGTGCGAGAAGGGATGGTTAGTCTGTAAGGAGTGCAAAGCGGTAAAGTTACGAATAACATTTTGGAGGACGATTTAGGTTTAGGAGACATGTGAGCTAACAATGTATACCCAGCAATGCGAAAAGAAATCAAAAAACCGGAAAATGCTGTGCATTCTCCAAGTTTCTTTACATTTCCTTGTCATCTTGCCTGCTCTTTCCTTCTCGATTTGGTTTCTTTCTTCGTGCGCACATTCGGAGTGTTGTACGAACCATCTCAGTTCTTCACGGATCAGTTCTTCACGCATAAGGGACCATCGCGATCTGTTTTGCGAACTCATAAACCGTCGTGGGCAGTAGAAATCACGATTTTCTGAAACTGCATAGCGTTTGTCCTACTTCCAGGACCTTTTATGACACCCCATCGAAAACGTCTCATCTCCACAAGTTGGCAAAAACAGGTCAAGCATCCGCTCTAGCGACTCGTGAGGTTGAAACGCACATTTTGCGCCTGGGAAGCTTCACTTGATGACGACATCACATATACTTGGTCTGGTGCTCGGATTGTATAGGTTCCGGTCTGGAGGAAAACCTGCGGTGGGTCTCGAGGAAAACCGGACCAAAGGTCTGACTCATTGAAGTCGGCCTGTAGAGCTTTAATACTATACTACTCGTCTACCCGCCTTTGGCTTTCAGATTCTCAAAATGTCTTTTGCTACAAAGTCGCTACAGGAAAGTCATCCGAAATCGATGGGCAGCGCGGTTCAATGGGTGATTCTTAGTGAAGACTACAAGGAACTCAAAGCTG
Organism: Quaeritorhiza haematococci; assembly: GCA_027596845.1. Taxonomy (NCBI): domain Eukaryota; kingdom Fungi; phylum Chytridiomycota; class Chytridiomycetes; family Quaeritorhizaceae; genus Quaeritorhiza; species Quaeritorhiza haematococci. Next base: position 13,792 of record JADGJF010000648.1, on the reverse strand, counting down.
TGTGGCCTTCTTCTCTTGAGACGGTCACTGCTATCCATCCGCCTTTCCTGAAAACTTGGTGAGTCTGCGAGAATTCTGCGCTCTCTCGAAGAGCCACGAGCACCGATGATTTTCTCTTCAGATTAAAGACCCACTTGCGTCCGGTTTCCAATCGTTTCTGGTGTTGCGACCGGAAACCCCGGTCTTTCTTGATGTAAAAGCGACCAAAATCCAATCATATTCAGCTTCTTTACTTCTTGGATTGGTATTTTCGGGTGAACGTGATATAATGAACAAGTGAAACAGATTTACTTGCTTACCATTTTCGTAGAATTCCGGTTGTTCCTCCCTGCACGTGTTGCTATTTTACCAAGTGTGTACTGCCAGGTGATTTGTTTGGAGAAACCCTAATTGGGGACCTCATTACTCATTCTCTCCAGACCGAAAATTAGCCGGTGCCTAATCTACGATGGCGAATTGGATTCACGGGAGGTTTCTTCCCTATATAATTATGATTCTGTTCAAATAAAATAAATAGTTGTCCCTGAATTTGAATGGTTGTTGTTGTATGTCGTCTCAATAGTTACGTCGATCCATTGAAAAGAAAGCCTCCACTTACAACCGAAAAATGCAAGCGCAAGAAGAACAGGGTGGCAATCCTAATCTGTTGACGGAGATATACCGATTCATTTCGCTTGATAATGATGCCGGCGCCCAAGCGATGCGTGCGGCCACGATCGTGAAGCGGCGGTGGGTTTTGAAACTGCGGCAGCAGCCGAAACACTCGCGGAAATGTGGGATTGGAGAGAAGGTGGGCCGGAGGCCTTTGGATCCGGCACCCGTCGTTGTGAGTATCGTGGTCTCTTGAAGTGTATTTGCTCAGAACGATCTCAGAACGCGGTTGTTCATTTGTCGGCAATGTAAGATTATGCGTCCGAATGATGTTAAAACTTCCTTTTTCGACTAATGTAATCTCGTTATATCATCCCCGCCCAAATCCAGCAACTTGAAATACATGAGGACCCGTGCAATAGTGAATAGTAAGGCTTTCCATCATAGCTACAAATGTGAACTTCGGAGCGAGTGTTTTAGAAGGCAATCCTCACTCTAGTTTCTTCACTCACCACCCCAACTCATAATCCTACCTGTCCACCCTACACTTCTTCCCAGCTCCCCCCTTGTCGACAATCCGTACTATTTCATGTATGCCACTCTTCTCTCCCCGCACACAGGCCAAGAGCTCCGCCTCCTCCGTGATGGACGGACCCGTACCACGACAGGGTCCACAATCTCAGCCCTCGTCCACCTCAAGGATGATGAATACCGCGAGGGATCCTTTTTTGCCTTCCCTGACCTCGGAGTTAGAATGGAGGGAACATATCGGTTGAAGTTTTCGCTGTTTGAGATCGTGGGGCCCGGGATTTCCTTTTGTGCTAGCATCTGTAGCGATGAGTTCGGTGAGTCTTTCTCGGGGGCAGGGCTTGTTTTGCAAGTTGTCGCCGTATTCTAAAAGAAAATACACCAAAGGTTCAAGTCTGATATTTCATTTCCCCGCCTTTCTTCCCTTTCGGTTCCCAAAAACAGAAGTTCTTCCCGCTAAGAAATTCTCAGGAATGATGGAATCGACACCTCTCATCCGAGCGTTTGCAGAACAAGGTCTTAGAATCAGAATCCGCAAAACCCGAAAGCTGTACAAAAAACGCAGTCTCAAGTCGTCCAAGTGCAACTCAGACACGGACAGTTCCAGTGAGGATGAACGCGAACGCAAGAAGCCAAGTTTGAAGGCGAAGGGTCGGATACCGGAGAACCATTATGAACCGGGTCCGCGGGAGTGTTCTGAATGGGATGGTGGTGCATGTAACGAACAAGAGAGATATGGGACCCTCGCACCTTCCACCGGTAGTGGAAACGGATGCGACTGGATAGGGAATGGACATTCGGATCCTGTCTATCAGATTGATGAATGGGACGCATATTACATCGATGGTCGGCATGGTTTCGACGGAGATATGGGAGAGAAAAGCACGCATCAAAGCATGGTGCACCACAGCTATGCCGGCACACCCACCTGGGAGAGGGATGATTCCGGCATGGACTCTCGCTGGACCCCACACAACCGTTTTAACGGAGCTTTTGGGGGTGACGGTGCTGGAATACATACAGATGCTACGGGTTTGCACGCACCTTCGCCGTATTCGCAAGGACCGCCACAGTTTGCTGCGGGCACGTACAAGGAACAGGGACATTGCGCAACCATCTATCCGGCACGCGTTTACTCAGGTGACTTCGAAGCTGGTATGCCAAACAACCAGAGTCTGGACTGGGTCTGGACTGGGTCAACCGCGGCACGTCCAGAAGCGCTTCATAGCATGGTCGATTCCTACGGCCGCATGGTGGTCACGCCTGACCTCAACCTTGACGAGTACCCAATCGCGAGGGCATGCCATGTCGATCCCTCGCACCCTCCGCTGTATCCACCGCCAGCAGCTCGGAGACTACCGCCCCCATTTGCAAATCAACTTTTTTCTGCACAGAATCGTATGTTGATGGAGGTCGACGCGTCAAATGTTGGCGTGAAGCCAACAGGTTACTGTCCCATGAAACAAAGAGACGAGTGTAGATGGCGAGATACATCCGGGATACATGCTGCGTTCGAACCGCAACAGCAGCCGGCAAACAGCTTTTGGTATCGTCAATCTGAAGATCTTGTAGTTACATTTCATCAACCCACCTTTCCTGTTCATTCATCGGCACAATTTTCGTACCCTTCTCCACGATATTATGGACCACATGATGTGCCTCATCAGCAAATACATTACCCATATCCGTGACCGCAACCTCAAAGGTTCTTTTCCTTCCGGAATGCCGGCTTCAATGCAAGTTAGAAAGATTTGTAGAGAGACAACAATAGAATCAGATGAACCTTGCGCGACGATTTTGAGGAAAATCCGTTCTGTTCTCATTTCTTGTGCTTTCATTTTGTCAGCGAGAAAACGCAAGGGCTCCTTGACCACGAAGGAAACTTAAGGTGGGACTTACCTATGATGTCCCAATAATGATTCGAATTCGGAATCCCTGCTGATGAGCTCCCACCGAGGTCCGCTCAATTTTCAAGAATGGGGAAGAAGTCAAATCTTCGCAGACATGCACTTAGTTTTCAAATACAGAGCCGAGAATTCGTTGCGGGCTCTGGTCGATTGCCACGAGCCAACACAAAAGGAGCAGTCACAGTAGAGACAGATATTGACAGGATGCTCGCTCCCATGACGCTCCTTCGGTCTTGACTTTCCTTTTTATCACTGTGATTCACTGATTATGATGTTCCTTATTTCGTTGAGTGAATATATTGCGACCAGTCTCAAATTGAATACGACTAACCAAACAGAATATTTAAACAATGCGCCTCCATTTGCGAACGAACCTATATCTGAAAAGCTATGAAGCCTGGTATATCGCAAGGGGCCAAAACAAGTCCGACTTCCATGCAATCCAGACCTCTCCCACCACCGCTATCCTCACGTTACCCACATATGAACCATCAGGACAACGCTGAAGTGGTTCCGGGGCCCGATATACCTTTTGCCCCGAATACCAAATCACTATATCAAGATTCTTCCGCGAATATGACCCCCGACCATCCCCAGGTTCGTCCCAACCCCAAAAGTCAATGTGGAATCTATAGGATTGTCCGACTCTCAAGTCCGCAAATAATGGCGACAGGAGAATGGGGAAGAGGTTCTTTCCGGCTTGTTGAACTGGCTTTCCGTACGTGGTTGGGAACGCTCTGTAGGGTGCATCACTCCCACGATTACTTCGGACAGCAAAGTATGCCACTTCATGCTGCAGTCGCTTCCCGCCCGCAAAATCATTGATGCTCTGATTGGCAGAATCACCATGCTGCTTCATCAGACGCTGCCATTCCTCGTATTCGGTTTTGGTGCTGGCGAACAGCTCCAACCTTCCAACACCCGGTCCAGGACATCTCAACCTAATCTGATACACAGATCTGAGTGCCGGGTCTGTACTTGCCAGGTTGGGTTTAACGAGTTGCCCCACACCTTCACTTTTGGTCCATCCCTGCTAGGCCCGCCAAATTTCGTTGTCCTGCCACACGGAAAGGTAAAACTCGAGAACAACTGAAGCTCCTCTTGACATCGGAACCCAACTTCAACAACCACCTCTCCATCTTCATTGTGGTTGTCCTCGACCTCGATCCATCCCATATGTCCCATCCCCCTAGGTTGAAGCAGCTCGCATCCGAATCCATGATAGGCCTCTTTCAAACAGGGGAAGGCCACAAACTCCTCTGCAGACACTGAAACGGGGTCTAGGTACTGCTCCCTTGCATCGTTTGGGAAGTGCGTGAGGATCATATTTTTCGGGTGGACGAGGAACCAGTACGGAGTGAAGCATCGATGGAATTGATCACTGCAGTAGCCTGCACCCCAGGTGGAATCGATGAAACGCCATTCGCCTCTGACGAAGACGGCGTTCCAGGCGTGAGCTAATTCGCTGGGAGGGTCGAGACGACCGTTTTTGACAGGAAAGGTGTCTCCAGGTTCAAAACCGGCCCCTGAAAGAAAAGCATAGTTGACAGAAACATCAAAAACGAGATGTCAGGATGACGTGCAACAATGCAGCCGGAAAAAAGAGCAGAGGAAAATGTGTTTTCGATTCTTCACCTTTGGCAACTCCCGACACAAGTAACACATCTAATCCCGCCGCTTTCCCGAGCGCACAGAACAAGGTGGCGTACCCTTGGCAGACGCTCAATCGCGATTTCAAAACACCCTCCGCAGACTGATCGCCTCGTTTCCCTGTCCTGAGTCCGACGAGGTCGTATGAGATGTTGGCCGCTATCCATGCGAAAATGCACCGGAGTTTGTCCACCTCGTCTGTCACTTGCTCGCACAGGTATTGTGCCAGATCCCTAACGCTCTGGGTATATTCTTCAGGGCAGGCCCGCGCGTAGGCGTCGATGGCTTCAAAATCAGTCTCTGTCATGAAAAGGAGAAGTATGTGTATTACGCATAAGTTCGATTAACAGAAAGCTGACTGTCAAGTGACATAAGAGTACAATACCATGGAATTGAAGCGGCGGTCCTCGATAGTTCGGATCATGGACTCCATTAAGGGTACTGTGTGCCCGAAGACAGTGCAGTAAACAAGCTTTAGTCCGCTACCATTTTGAGAAAGAAAAGGTCACTTTTGAGAAGTGTCCCTAATTTTATCACACTCGACATACCTCAGTTTCCAAAAGGCATCGTAAGGTTGATCCTGTTTCTCAAATGCACCGCTATTCATACTCGGTCTTTGGTCCAACGGTCGCCGAGAGGGTAACACCGGCGCCTTTGTTATCTCTACCTCATTCAGAGGACGACTCCCACTCACATCAAGCGCGGCAACATTGTTCGAACCTGGCCTTGGTGGTAAAGCAGGCCTTGGAGGCAGTGGCGGCTGAGAAACCGAGCACGATACAACAACATCTTTGACCTTATTGTCATCTGCAAACGGATTATAAGACGCTCCGGTGGGGCGTTCTCTTGTCTGCGCAGGGGAAGAATCAGCGAGCTCCTGAACGTAACTAGCGGGAAACGAACCGAACCTTTTGGTACGATCTAGACGTCCGTTCCACCAATCTTCCGATTCATGCCCGCACACCTCGATCACATCGTCCTTTTCGAAGGAGAGATCCATTGGGTGGGTTGAACGGTACCCGTAAAGGGCTTTCGCCTTTCCCAATCGGGGCCAGATATCCCTCTGTCTAGAAGGGGGCATGCGTGCGGATGCCGGGGCTTCTTTTCTTTGCTGGGCAGGAGATGGGCGAGGTGGAGGGACTTTCGGTGTTGGTGGTGTATGCAAACCAACTCCTCCGTTTTTGACAAGTTTTGCCAACTAGACAAGAAACAATCAAATCTCTTGTTGGAAACATATTTTGAGGCAGATTCATGGGTTTCGAGGTTCTTGCAGGATGAAACACCTGCCACCAAAGACCACTTACCTCCATTTCGACGTCGCCCACATGACCCACGAAAACAATTGTGTCATTGACGTCAACGAGCACAGCGAAAGGAACCGAGTTTGTTCCTGCGGGCTGCATGAGTTTGCAATAACCTTCATTTTCCGGATCCAATGCTACATAATAGTCCATTCTGAGACCTTGAGCATTAACGAAGGACTCGATTTCCTGTCCATATATCGCGAAAGTCCTAAGTCAGCGTTGTCTGCCAACAACACACAAGAACTGGCGAATTTGAGAGTGCAACCTCGCACCTTACGGCGGTCCAGCGGCTCTACGGAGATACCCAGCACATATACTCCTTGATCTCTGTACTTTCGCTGGATGTTGCTCAACATCTAAAAAGAGCGGACAAATGGAAGAGAAGTCAACACAGGATGCTGAGCCTCCATGGTTTGGAACCATTCTTGCTCTCACCGGAATGCTTTGAACGCAAGGCTGACACGTCGTTGACCACAATTCAATAACTAGAATTCGTCGACCGCCATAGGAAGCATTGTTTTGGTACTTGGACAACCTCAACTGACCGAAAGCTTCCCCTTTCACGAATTCAAGTTTTTCGAAGCCGGGGAACGCTCTGCCGACCAATGAATTTGTGGGCGCATGGGATGCGTTCTGACTCGCCTCATGGTCTTGGTCACGGATAGCTTGCGCCAGCAAAGATGCTGCTGTGAAAAGGACCATGGTGAATGGTTTCCTGTCGTCTTGACTTTTTGACTTCAACTGTCAGGGTTCGCGTTTTTGTACTACAGCAATCTGACGGAGATTGAAATGATGCGGTGATGCGGCTGACGAGGGCGAAATATCAAGGCTGTCCGCCAGCGCTCATTGGGGCCTTCGACAGGTCGCATTCGGGGCAGTTTGAGGGGATCCAATGTTGCCGATAGCGGAGTGTGCGTGAGGCGAGAAACATCGCAACTTAAGGTGGACGAAAGCCCGCATATGGGAGGGGAGGGAATCTGCGGAATGGGGACTTCAGGCAGGCCGAAGGTGTGTTCTCTTGTATTGCGCGCGATGTTATACCTGAAATTGAACCGATGCCTTCATTCGTCACATCCAAAACCGAGACTGTCCATCCAAAGGCTGACTAGGCTGTCCGCCAGCGCTCATTGGGGCCTTCAACAGGTCGCATTCGGGACAGGTTGAAGTAGGTTGAGGGAGTCCACTGTTGCCGACAGGAGAGTGTGCGTGGGGCGGGAAACTGAATGGCAACTTCAGGTGGACGAAGGCCCACATGTGAGAGGGGAGGGAATCTGGGAGCATTGGGGAGTTTGGGTAGGCGTAAAGTATGTTCTAGGTGTTCTCTGAGTGCAGGGATGAGTGGGACTGCTCACAGATCCCTCGCCCCTGTTCACTGTATTATCAACCAGATTATCAAAGGTCTTCTGTTTCCTTCCAGTTGCTGGTGACAATATGTCGTCAGAAACATTGATCTCAGGATCTGTCACGGTCTGGCTCCAGGGATCTTCCGTGTCACTATTTGACAAGGGTAGCGTGAAGTGTGGGACTATATAAGAACGTGATGTGGTTTCGGAGTCACGCTTCACTCTGACAATCACCGATATCCACCCAAATCGTTCCCATGAGAGTTCTTGGCCTTCTGTTCAACACGCGCGGGTGCCTTTCCACCTCTGTCTCTCGCCTTTCGGTAAATTGCAAGGTATTCCCGACCTTTGTTTGCGCTCGCGGCATGGCTTCCAGCGCCACAACAGCCTCGGCGGCAAAGTCCGCCCAGGATTCCGTGAGTACTCTTGGATCATGATTCTCAGTGGAGAGAGCTTCAATATTTGTTTCAACGTGATCCTGGCTATCAACTAAGGACCACGGTTTGTTCACTTGTTTCGTCATTCTAGAAGCCGTCAATGCTTGTCTCGACCGACTGGTTAGCAGCCAACTACGACTCTTGTGTGGTTATCGACGGAACCTGGCATCTCCCTGTCCTGAAGAGGAATGCTCGAGCCGAATATTTGGCGAAGCATCTCAAGAATGCGCGGTTCTTTGATATTGATGAGGTAGAAGCGTCTTGAATGTCGGAGTGCATTTCGAGACAGGGCAGCAGTTTTCTCACGGTTTGTCACTTCGTGACGGAACCAGATAGCAGATAAAAGCACCAAACTTCCGCATATGCTGCCCCCGGTAAAGCAATTCGAAGAGCAAGTCGGTAAGTCGATTATACGACTTTGCCATCTGACCGCCATGTTTGTTCACATATCTCATCGACCCAAACGATAACAGGCGCTTTGGGAATCACATCGAGCGACCACATCGTCGTAAGTTTTGTTAATAATGATGATTTTTTAAGCAACGAAGAATGTCCATTGATAATCTACCCCGTTCAATCGTAGGTCTATGACTCGTATGGCGTTGGACCTGCTTGTCGGACGTATTGGACGTTCAAGGTATCTACTTTTGGCTTTTTTTGCCATTCCATCGTTCTTAACCCTTGTCACTGACCTCGTCGAAACTTATCACCATGCGACAAACAGGTTTTTGGACACCAAAAAGTCTCTGTACTCGATGGGGGTCTGCCAAAATGGGTTGCGGAGTCGCGAGCGACTTTCAACAACACCCCAAACTTTCCGGTGTGTTTTTCATGCATTCAATGTGATTTCTACTTGTCACTACCTTAACGCTCACATTTTGAATGCGGGGATCTTTCTCATATCTACAGAAAAAGGAGTATTGCGCGAAACTAAATCCGAATTTGGTGCGAACGTATCAACAAGTTTTGCAAGCTATCGAAACCGATTCGGAACAGATAGTTGATGCGCGCCCCTCTATGCGGTATGATGATGATTACTTCCAATTGGAAGGTTTTTGATAGGATTGACGATTGTGCATCAACAACTGACACAACAGGACTAAACTAATGCCAACTGCCTTTGCTTTGGTGCAGATTCTTGGGTGAGGATCCGGAACCGCGACCAGGCATTCGCAGCGGTCACATTCCGGGATCAAAGAATGTGTCGTTCCCATCTGTCGTCGATCCAAGTACCAAAACATTGCTTCCCAAAAAGGCACTCATCGATCTTTTTGAGCACAAAGGCATCGATTTGAATAAACCCGTCCTCACCAGTTGTGGTAAGTACCAGAACATTTTCAGGGATTTGTTTGAAGTTGGGAACTCCCTTTCTCCTACGCCACAGGTTCATCGCCTCTATTTATTCTGTACGTTGTTTTCAGGCAGCGGAGTCACTGCCGCTATTCTGTACTTTGCACTGGAGCACATCGGTGTCCGCAATTTGTCTCTTTACGACGGATCGTGGGCAGAATACGCTGCCAATCCATCAAGCACCATATCCTTGCCAGGTCCCCTCAGCGAATGAGATCTATTTGTAAAATGTGCCTCCTTCTGGACATTCATACGTTCGTGCACTTCCTTTTCACATAGCCAAAAGTCTTTGAGCAAAGGGGTTCGTGGTGGGATGGACAAGCATTTCGTGGTGGGATGGACAAGCATTTCTTTTTTTTGGAATGTAGTGTAGTCCTTGTATATTATTCAAAATCCCAGTTCCGTCTGAAGCATCATTCCAACCGAGAAGAACTAAAATTCGTTTCCGCTTTCATCTTCGAAATGGTTTGGAACTTGTTCTCCACAAGCCACTTCACCCTCGCTTGCCGTCACTTACCCACCCACCCCACACATACCCAGTTTCTCCTTTTCGCTCCCCACAGGTAGACCGGTCGCCATTGGTCATAGACTTGTGGTATCTGATACTTGAGAGTCTGTCTGAAAATTGAGAGTCGACCCTCGTCTGAGTTGTGCAAGTCGTGCAGTGCAACAGTGTCACAACAATACCCTGGACATCACGACCAAAGATCACCAAACTGGAAATTACGTTTCGCACTTGAGAAAACCGCTCAACAACCACTGAAACCACCGACACCATGGCTCGCCGATACGACTCCAGGACAACGATCTTCTCGCCGCAAGGTACAGTCTCTAAAGATATCATTCCTTTGTGTATCGCGTTTCCTTTACAGCCAAGGTTCCTTTCCTTCTCCACAATTGCTGACAATGGGGTCTATTTCCGTCGAACTCCCCACTTTTTTTAGGTCGGCTGTACCAGGTCGAATACGCTATGGAAGCCATCTCACATGCCGGAACGGCCCTTGGCATTCTAGCCACCGATGGGGTCGTCCTCGCGGCCGAGCGGAAAACTACCTCCAAGTTGCTGGAGCAATCTAACCACGAAAAGATTTACGTTTTGAACGAGTGGGTATCGGTCGTAGGCAGGCAAGGGCAAAGAGGGGGAGAAAAAAGGAGGAGGGGGACTTGTGGGAGTGGAAGTGGGGCTTTCCTGGCTGAGTCATGGGGTTTACCTGTGCCTGTGTTGAAGCTTGTGGGTGGAGATAATACAGTTGTGTCCAAGAGACGGTGGGGGCATCCGGAACAACGTTTGCTCATTGCATATGTTCCGTTTCCACTCATTTCTTCTTCGAATCCCTTACAGGAACATGGCCTGCGCCGTTGCCGGTATCACCGCCGACGCCAACACGCTTATAAATTACTCCCGCCTCCAAGCACAACAATATCTCTTCACATACAACGAAACCATACCATGCGAACAGATGGTTCAGAGATTGTGTGATTTGAAGCAGGGGTACACGCAATACGGAGGTGCGCATTGCCCAACACGGTTCTTCAACAGAATATACGACCTGCACATGTTTCTAGTCTGATCCTCACGCCAATGTTCTTTTCCTTTAGGTCTCCGACCTTTCGGTGTCTCCTTCTTGTACGCTGGTTGGGACGAGCACCACGGATTCCAGTTGTACCACTCAGATCCCTCGGGCAACTACTCGGGCTGGAAGGCGACCTGCATCGGTGCCAACTCCACCAACGCTCAGTCGATACTGAAACAGGACTATAAGGAGGGGCTGACGCTTAAAGAGGCCAAGACCTTGGCTATCAAGGTTTTGAGCAAGACCATGGATTCGACGAGTTTGACATCGGAGAAATGTGAGTACTTGTTACTTCTATATACAATGGACTCGTTGTCTTGCTTTTGCGGGGGATGTGGTCCACACAAATGCGCTGACATATATGCTCTCTGTTTTGAAATCCAACCAGTGGAATTCGCGACCGTCCACATGGGTTCAGGCGGGAAAGTCGTCTTCACCCTCTTCAAACCCGAAGCCATCGACGCCTTGTTGAAGGAAGAAGGCGTGCAGTCGAAGTCGGAGGAGGAATCTTAGATGCACCTGCGAACAGAAAATACCCAATTTCATCGACGTCGAACCCTTGTTACTTCTGTAGTATATAACTCGTCTCTCACTCAATTCACCGGTTCTTGGGGGTGCTTTTCTTCGCCTTGTATTTGATGGCTTGTCAAATAAACTGGAAGTGTGGTCATTGCGGAAAACTTGGTTATGCATATAATGTCTATGTCAAGATACAGCTGGGACTTCCATCTTGCCTACGGATCCTTCCACGAACACCTCAAGCTCCCTGACTAGATTCCCCGCAGGCGGGCGGTCCACCACCTGTGATGCGATACGATCTGCGAGGACCTGAAGTCTCTGCAGAAACCATGTTGTGTCCCTTTTCGTCCTTTTCCTCCGATCTTTCCCATTTGTGGGGCTCTTTCTATCCTCCAACTCAGGATTGAGGTTTCCTGTTTTCTCATTCTTGTCGTCATATCCCTTGGTCTCTTCAAAAGCATCTAGTCTCTCCCCCTGGTGCATAGTTTTCTCGATGCAATCCAAACACACCCGCAAAAAAAACTCAACCACAAACAATATAGCTTGGACATTAGTCCCAACCGCCGCAATCAATCCGGGCAATCTTCGCAGCAGTACTCGTTTCCGATATGACATTATAGTGCCGCTGCGCCCTTCCGCTGGAGGAGAAGATTGGGGATCCAACCCCTTCTCCACATCCTCGTCGTCCGAAGATCCTTCTCGGTTCAAAGAACCTTGTCTGCCCTTCCCAAGAGCGACTTCGGCTTCGTTAAGGACCTCTGAGGCGATTCTGAGAATACCAGAGTAGAGGCATTTGTCGACACAAGTTCGGGATATACGGGTCAGAGCTTGGAGTGTTCGAGCGAGTGGTGGGGTTGTGGCATGGTACATTGAAGAAGTCCTGCTGTGAACGCCGAGAGTATCGCATCCGACATCCCAAACATCCATGTTGGGGTTGGTACTTGTATTTGAAGGGGAACGAGAATGTTGAAAGGGAGGGGAGGGAAGGCGTCCAAACCGAGGACAGGGCAATCGCTCATGTGCTGATTCAATCGTAAACCGCAGGCAATCCGAGTCAAGAACGTGCTGAGTACCACCTCCATGAACGTGGCGGGGATCTTCAAAAGCACCGTCGTGAAGCGGCTGCCTTCTTCCTTTGACCTCTGCTGACCTCGTATTCGAGTTCGAAGGTAGATCTGAGTCCAGAGTCGCGCGGAAAAGGTACTCCGAAAACATGGAAGGAATATCGTAGTCGGTGTCGGTGGCAATATTGCGGGAATTCGGTCCGCCATCTGTAATATCCCCACCAAGAATTGTGTCTTTGCTGTTGAAAGCCATCAGAGGCACGAAAGAGGTGAACTTGGATTCTAAATCGTCCAATATCCGCATCAAATCATGGACAACATTTCCACTGCCGCTCCAGCTTCTGGAGTCCGAGTCTTCCAATGCCCGTCCAAACACGGCAACGTAATTTGCATCGAACCCATCATCCACCAATCCACTTGAAACTGTTTCTTCCTGGTTGCCAAGCAATTCGTTTCCACCATCTTCAGTTTCCAACCCGAGCGCCTTCCTATCCCATCCCTCCCCATCCTGACTCCCATTCCTCCACCCTTCTTCGCTCTCACCTTCCGCATAGACCCTCTCAACCTTATCCCGAACTTCCATAGCCCATTGAATCGCCCACGCACATTCTACCAACGCCACGTGCGCACGAACGCACCACCGACGCGTCTCCATGAAGGGGTGGAATCGTGGGACGTACAACTGCACGAACGCAATGCACGAATTCACCAGGCTCGAAGGTGCAAAGGGTGAGTCTGATGGTGAGGGCAGTGGGGGTGTTTGGATCGCAGGGGTTATGTGCGAGGTAGTTGCTGCGATTTTGGGTGGGGCATCAGATTCTATCCTTGAGGGCGTAAACCGCGCGAAGAGGAAGATGAGGAGGGTTAGGTAGACCCTGGATAAGGAGCAAGGGGATTGTGGGGGAGTGTCGGGGATTTCGTTTGCTTCGCCGTGAGAGACGCGGTCGCGTAGGCGGGGACCTGATGGAGCGGAAAAAAGGTCAATGAGGAGGTCCTGTTAAAATCGAAGAAAAAAGTATTAGTTTCAGGAGAAGTCTCATAAAAGTTCTGGGGATAACCAACTCACTAAAGCAGAGCCATATCACCGTTTGCATAAATAACCAGCCATGAAGCCTTACCATCGCACCACCCCCGATCTCCCGTGTGAGTAGATTATTACTCAACTCATTCCCGTCGGATCCGATCCACCCATTCATTCCAACAGTAGGAAGCTCAGACCGACTCTCTGATCCATCATTCCCGCCCTCACCAGAACTACATCCACTTCCATCCTTTCCATCAGACTCCACTATCGTCGGAGAAGAAGAAAGCCCGGCCTGTACCGGAGGCCCCTCCTTCCCAATTATCACATCCAAAATCAAATACAAAACCCTCGTATCCGCGGTACAGAACCTATCTAGCGGCAAATTATGCACCCTTACATATTGGGCTCGGAGGGAGTGCTCGAGCAGAGGGATAGTTGAGATATAGAGGATCAGGTCACGCGCTGAGGTGAATGGTGTAGTGGCGGTGGAGGGGTGGGAGG
>JADGJF010000647.1:0-16730 GCA_027596845.1 Quaeritorhiza haematococci | reverse complement strand
GGGGGGGCCAGGGGGGGAGACGACGCCGTTGCGACCGGTCTGGGCAACCGTGATGAGCCCGTTGTAGATGAAGCGATTGGGCAGAGCGGGCGGCAGGCTGAAGAAGACCATGTTGAGAATCGAAGGGTCACTGAAGGGGAGAACGAATCGTTGCAAAAGCGGCGTGATTCATCAGCAGGGGAAGTAGGGGAACAAGGGGTGGGGCCTCAAAGTGGATCCCCTCAGGCAACTCCTGGGGAAACTTCGGATTCTCCCCCACATTCCTCTGCGGGTTTTCAGCAACAGGTGCAAATGAAAAGGTACAGTATCGGTGAGATCAACACGGACGTGGCGCTTGGAAATGAACCTCGGGGTGAGAGCATCGGTGCGAGTGTTGGTGGCGCCGATGAAGACAGCTCTGCCGTCCCCTCCGACATGAATATCGCAAGTCCTGTCGATGATCATATGATGTTCATTGTGGAAGACCTGGAAGGTGGCGGTGGCCATTCGGGAACCAGGGAAGAAGCAGACATGCCCGACGAAACCCTCACTGATCGGAAAGGAAAGCAGACATGTGAAGCGGATGACAGGGGGGATAGGTTCAGACGCGATGATGGGCCAAGCAGCAAAATCCGTGAAGAAGATTACGATACTGGATTTGAGACAAGAGCTGGACTCAGACAGGGAGAACAATCGCTGCCTGACGGTAACGACGACACAAACACACCGCTTGAAGCAGGCACTGCTGACGCTGTGATTACGTACGACGATCCAGAAGAGGATGATGATGACGACGACGATTTGCCGTTGTTCATGGCCCGAAGCGCTCCAAGATTTGGATCGCGGCTGTTTGCATTGTCTTCCAATCCGTCTGTGTTTGGTCCGTCCATGGAATCTCCGTCGACGACAACCCCGGCACACTTCAATTCATGGGGGAGCAGACGGATCATGGGCGCTAATGGGAGAATAGACGGCAACTTTGGACCGATGGCACCTGAAGGCGTAGAATCAGGGTCTGGGACTGGGGCCTTGCAGAGGTCACAAGATCAACCGACGGTGGATATTCTCTCGCCATCACGGGCATTGACCATACCGCACAGTCACGAGATTCGACTCAACGACGGGGGTCTCAGCCATCAAAGAAGCTATTCGGTCCCGGCGATGGTATCGGATGAGGATCGCCTACCGTTGACAGCCGCCCGGTATGAGTGGCAACAACCCCCTCGGTACGAAGATCATCAGTTGCAAATGCAGCAAGAGCAGCCTCCTGTTTACCCGCTTTCTCCGTCGTCGTATGGCCGTTCTTATTTCATGGTGATGGCGCAACAACAACAATCTGCACCGAATTTTTCGCGGACGTACAGGCCAAATGATATTCTGGGTGGCAGCGAGGACGAGGATGATAACGTTCCTCTTTCGCAGATGGCTGTTGGACATCAACTTGATCGCGAGGACCAGGATGATGATGATAATGTACCATTGATTGGGGTACTTGGGGGGCCTTCAATTCGACCGCCACAGCGGATTCAATTCGAGTTACTTGAAACGCCGCAACAACAGCAGGAGATGCTGGAATCCCCAACAGCTATTAGACCGGTTCATGTATTGCTACCTCCCGTCCCTAACTTTGCTGAACGAAACAACAATTACCATGAAAGAGACCTACCCAGCCTTCCGATCGATGATCCAGATGCCGCCACGAACTCATCGCTCCCTGTTCAACCCGTCTTGTTTACAGCCACAGATGAAGAGGAAGATGAAGAGCATGAATTTGATGATGATAACTTGCCGATCTCATACATTCTCGCTTCACATCAATCTGCCGTCGCTGCTACTAATGTCGCCACTGTTGAACGGCCCTTACCGCCGCTACCACATGCAGAATCGGAACCAGACTTGGGTAGTGGACATTCGGGGGCTGAAGTGAGCCATGTGCCTGTTCAGAGTGATAATACGGGGCATGGTGGTGTGGATGAAGAGGACGATGATGATCTACCTATTTCGCAGATTTTGACGTCGAGGCAACAAGGGGATTGAGTTTGAATCAAATTTACAACTGAGAGTGAGGTTTGAACGGTTTTGAGGAACTTGAGGAGACTTGAGGAAGTTTGAGGAGGCATGGGAGAGACTCTTCGATAGGGGGGATAGACAATGGGAACTACATTAGGGTGATTCTCTATTCGTCAGCACTGTACACGGACAATATTGCATTAGTAAACATTTGTCGAACATTTTGCTCAGTTTCGAACCAGTTTCGAACTTCTTGCTGTGAAATTGTGGGGATGGCTTAGGACGTTGTACAACCCGTACAACCAATTAATCCTGGCTAGTCTGGCGGAGTACAAACTGAGATCTATTTTTGACAATATCATGGGATTTTTTTAGACCTGCGCTTTCAATTTCAGGTTGCTTTGAATTCAGTCCTCTCTCCACGTCTTTGGTCTTTGCAATCTACCTTTCCGCATTTGCGGGAAAGAACTTCAACAACGGCGGCCGAGGCGATACGAAGGGTGTCTTCACTGATTGTTTGGTCGCCTGCCTGCCTCTTTGGCAACCTCCTCCCAGCACTCAGTCGCGCTGCTTGCATTGACTTCCGCCACGATCAGGGGTATGCACCTTGTCTTGTACTTCTGCCTTGCCTTAGCTGTCCCTCCGCACTCTCCCAACAACCACTATATGTAGAAAGCCAGCGGTGACTAACTCACAACCAACGTCCTTTGGTGGTCCAGAACACACTCCTACGATGCCCGTTCCTGACGCTTTAGACAATATCGGACAGTATGCTCTGTCGGGCAAACGTAAAAGCCGTTTCGAAGATGAAATGGTCAGTAGCTTATCTCCGCCACGCCATTCATGCTCAATCGTCCTTTCATTACTGAGACCACACGGAGGAACGCAGGTCTGACCATTTTTGTCTCTACAACCGACTTTTCTTTCAAACGTGGCTGTCTTCCCATCTCTTTCCCTGGAACCCCGCCGGTCGATCAACCTGCGATTCCCCTCTCTCTGTTCATTTGGACGCACAGCTCTCGTACAGGTCCAACAAGAAGCTGCACCTGAATGATGACCAGTCGTCTTTGCTTTCGAATGAGACTTGGTCGAACGCACAAAGCATCCTTGAATATCAGCAAGAACTTCGTCTCGACACGAGCATGAACGACCACTTCAGTCACGCCGAAGACTCCACACCAACGGCTCCTCAAGTCGTTGTCACAGCACCAGAGTCCACGGGTCCAGGACGGCGGCACCCCGACACACCCCGACCACCGCAGTCCTCTTCACAAGCTATCAAACACGACCATGAGATGGTTACCCAGCAGCGACATCGCGCCAATCTCCTTGGGACGTTCTCCGAAGCTGAAGACCAGGAAGACAACAGCAGCGTTGACGAGTTCTCAGCCGAGCGCATTCGTGACACTGATTGCGGGGATTATGCAAGTGGTGAAAACCCGCTTGCTGGTGGTCGGTGGGTGGGTAACGATATGAGCGAAGACTGTGCGATGTGTGACATGGATGAGGCAACGACACCCAAGACAGAGCAGGACGATTCTATGGCGGCCACAGGCGCGTTGGAAGAGCCCGAAAGTCCAGGAACGAGTTTCATCAACCGGCAGGCCCGACTCCTTGAAGCCAGTATTGCTGAGATGAGGGCTTGGGAAACGTACTCTCAGCAGTACTTCGACGACGAAGAAGATCCGTGGGGTGTGCGTTACCAAACCATGGACGCATATAGCAGGGGTGGGATGCCGTCGACGAAATGGTGGAATGATTATTCTGAGCAGTTGAAATACCAACAACGCGCGGTGGATAATGAGATGGATTATATGGCCCTTTGAAAATGTTAATGATTTTTATATTTTCCACGTTCATAATGTTCATAATGTAGTTCATATTTCCCTGTACCTTTCCGTCACATTTCCGTTATTTGTGCTTACATAAATCATGATAGACTTCAGTGAAATATTTGTGCTTTTGCCAGAAAATGCGGCCGAACCAATTTATTCTTTATGTAAATGGAACTTGAAAGCGATGTTACTGTAATAGACATTACAACAGCGGTCCCAACTGGGTCCGCGGCATGCACTGGCGAGTCTGACTTCCGAACGCACCTGGTCGACAAAGGAACTTCTCTATGGCCATGCAGCTGCCGACAGGCGCCTTCATGTTTTTCGAAAAATTCTGCAACATCTAACATTGTGTTTCTTTTGTTCTTCAGAAGAACGTGGCGAGGAAACCGGTCACGCAAACAGATCCATTTACATCATCTACGCTTGCGTCTCCGATCCAATCTTTTCAAGCTTCTCAAGCACTTTTCCCGCCATCTCCCTGTATGCCTTCGCATGCGGCCCATCAGGTTTGCTGACGGTAATCGGTGTCCCTGCATCCGACGTCGTAACGACCTCTGGATCTAAGGGCACATCTCCTATCGTGTCGAGTCCCAGCTCACGCGCCTTTGCAAAGGCACCGTCTTTGGGACCGAATATGTAGGTGTTGTGGTTGCAGTTAGGGCAGCAGAAGAAGCTCATGTTTTGGACAAGACCGAGGATCTGTTTGTGTTCGCAAATGAAAGGGTTGGTCAGTGGCAACATTATGAAGGGTCTTCACAAGATTCCCCATTTGGTGGGTCAAGCTTACCGGCGTGTTGACCTTCTTGAACATGTTGGCACCTTTGACAGCATCGATCAGAGCAATATCCTGGGGCGTTGATACGATCACAGCACCTACAAACCAGAAATAATGAAGGAATCGTGTGTTACTACTATGCATCAACTAATCTCAGGAGCGAGCCTCCCGTAACTCTTAGAACACATAAAAACCTCGTACCAGACAACGGAATGAGCTGTGTGATCGACAGTTGGGTGTCGCCGGTACCGGGTGGCATATCGATTACGAGCACATCAAGCCCACGCCAATCCACCTGTCGAAGGAGCTGCTCGATGGCTTTCATGACCTAGCAAATAAATGACATCAGGTTCGGTCAAATATGTGAATCATGATGGCATGTGTGAGAAGAAAAGTGACAGTGCTGGTTTCCTCACCATTAAACCTCGCCAGACAACCGGCGCGTCCTCCTTGACAAGGAACCCCATCGACATACACTTCACGCCGTAGTTTACGAGGGGCACTAGATGCTTTGCTTTTATCCAAAAACACAGAGATCGGCAATACAAATGCAAGAGTCAAAAAGATGCCGACAAACAAAATGGACTTGATCCTTTGCCTGCAGTCCCCTCGGCCCCACACTCACTCAATCCTCGACTGGTTCAGTCCACTTACTCTCTTTATCAATCTCGGGTTCCCCGATGTGGGCCAAGTTCATCATACGTGGTATGGAGGGGCCGAAGAGGTCAGCATCCAGCAGGCCCGTTTTCTTGCCAAGAGACGCTAGTGCGACCGCAAGATTAACTGTCGTGCCATTATACAAAACCCATGAGAAGACGTCCAAGACCAGGCAAGTATTAGAAGATCACTTGATCGTTCAATTCAGGAACCATGCTACCATGCGCCTAAGAAAGCAGCTCCAACCCAAAGTTCCCCAGCCTCAAAGTCCCTTCCCAACTCTTCGTGAAACCGCGTCCTGGCTTTTCTTCAACCTCCCAAATTTCAGACGTACCTGCTGTTGTCGATTTCCCCACTCCACCTTTACCCGACGCAACAGCCACTACGTGTTTGACACCTTCAATAGGTTTCCGAACAGGCAAACCCCTTGCCATTCTCGGTATTTGTGGCGGCGGTTTCCTCGCTGTTGATGCATTAGGAGATCCTGGTGTTGATGCTGATGACGATGCTGGAGGACGTGGCAGTCCCTGAAAGATACCCAAGGAAGGAAAAAATGGGTGAACGGGGTGTGGTGATAGCTGAGAGTATTCAGCATTTGGGAGTTCGGGGGGTCATGGGGCAGATCATTACCTACAAGAGGATTATCATGGCGGACTGTGGGTGTCAGATGGAGGGTTCGGACCTGGGTGAACGTGGGCAAACGGGAAGTACCCAGGAGTCCAAGGCGACTCCACATTTTGACAGATTTTGTTAAGTGTTTTGTGTCACTTTGGGAATGTCGTTAAAGTTCGGGATTTCATTCTGTGAGCTTGCAAAAATCCGCCCATCGCTCCGTCGTCGCTCCAGTTGTTCAACCCACCTAGCTCATCCCCAAAGTCATAGAATTAACTCCTTCACTGAAGTGGGAACTTCCATTATTTGCCTCATTATTTGTTGATGTTAATTACAGTAAACCTCTGCTTCATATCTGAAAATAAACATTTGCGGAAGCTGCTCCTAATAAACGTCTATTATACAAAAAAAAATGCATTTGTATGTCCGAAATAAATTACGACATGAATAATCCCACTCATCTTTCTCATTCACTCCGTCAACAACAAATCTGGGTACAAATGTTGCACCGGTGCACTTCTCGAGTTTGAAAATTCCAGCGGCCCATCGTCCAAATCAGGCCCGGCTTCAACCTCAACCTCCCCCACTTCCCGTTCTGTATCAAAATCCCCTTCCTCATCCTCATCTGTACCCACCGTCACATCAGCAACCACATCCGAAGCTGAAGACGACGACACACCACTGGAAGAGGAGCTACTCCGCTCTGAAGCCATATCGGCATCCGCACGCGTCAACCCGTACCCAGGTTTCAAAACAACCCGAAACTTGGAAACGTTTCTGCCGCTGGTCCCGTTGCTCAGTCGTTCACTACTGGTATGCGCCGAAGAAGGTCTTTGTCCCATAGTTCCATTGACTCTTACAAACGGCCCGCCAGCATTGTTGTCTGGTTGAGACGGAGATGCAGAAGTTGCTGAAGCATCTACACCCTGCAACGCGCGGATTGTTTCCAGGTCCAAACCCTCCACTTTGGCGGGCGACATCCTTGTGCGACCAGCGCCGACAACACCTGCACCTCCTGCGCCAGTGAGCTTACGTATGCGTAGGCGGTACAGCATCTGATCGATGCAAAGCTCGATTTGGCAATGGTTTTGGATCATCGAGATTACTGGATTTGAATTGGGATTGACGAGAGGAACGAATTGAGACAGCGAATGATTACTTTATGAAAGCGACGAAGCGAAAATGCGGTGGCCGAAATAAACAGTGTAGAAACGAAAAAAGCGCCCTTTAGACTTACACGGCCATGTGGCTTTTTCCCCGATGATAGTGTATTTGGTCAGCATTTCCACATCCGGATTTGCCACGATTTCCATGTACTTCTCGGGACTAATAGAAGGAACAATCGTAATATCACCATAGTATTTCTGTGCCAAAATCGATTGAGCCATGTACACCAGACTGGAGCGAAGCCCGATTTCCGTCAACTTTTCGTAGCAATTTGTAATTCGTCCAGACGAGAGTCAGGAAGCCCGAAAAGAAAAGAGAATGTCAGTTTGGGGTGCATTTGCAATTGGGATTGTGACTCTAGACCCACCTGAGTTAGCCGATGCTGGATTTCGGATCTAACCAGCCATGACACCTTGCCCATCATTTTCCCGATTGTGGACGGTGGTTGCAAAGTGTGCTGCATAAATGGGATGACGTGCGGGTTAACTGGAAGCGGATCCCCCCCACACCAGAAATATTATCTCCTGTCAGCAAGCTGGGTTTCCAAGCTCAAAGCATGTCATGACTCAAAAAAGTCGGGTCTTCAATCAATACAAACCTTGACAAACGATGAAATGGTTGACGTTGAACAGCTCGGCGATGCGGGCCATGGGAAGGTCACTGCAAATCAGAGAGGTTCGTCTCATTCAGCACGGTGGGCATTTTGAAGAGCTCGGTGAAGTGCACTTCACACAAGAACTCACTTTTCGACTGATCCATCGATCCATCGGTGACCTAGTTACATGTAAAGGTTGCTTAATAACTCATACTTTTGGATACGAATAATGAAGTCGGCATATAGGCCAAGCTGGCACTTGAGCAGCAGTTCTACCTGAGGGATTCCAGGGCGAAATTTTCCCGGACT
Source organism: Quaeritorhiza haematococci (assembly GCA_027596845.1). Lineage (NCBI taxonomy): Eukaryota > Fungi > Chytridiomycota > Chytridiomycetes > Quaeritorhizaceae > Quaeritorhiza > Quaeritorhiza haematococci. The sequence goes on along the minus strand of JADGJF010000647.1, from coordinate 8,788 downwards.
TATCTTTGGCCATCAATGGTGCGGATCGGTACACAAATGGAATTGCACAGGAAGCGGCCCTGTAGATATACAACTTGAACGTCAGAATCCCGTGTTTCTATTCATAGGACGAGCGTTGACAGGATTACTTACACTGCTGACCAAATGACCTTTTTTGAGGGGAAAGAAACACATGGAACATGAAATTTCCTTTCTTTCAAACTTCAAAATGAATTTGCGTTACGGTATCCCCCGCTGCACATACCACGTTCGGCGCCGTTAAGTAGTTCAACAGCCGGGGCATCTCAAAGGTGGTCGAGCTGCTGACGGTGATGTTCAGAATCCTGCGCGTCCTGTAAAAAGCTTCCTTTTGCACAAGTCGTATGGGACGTCAGGAAAGAATGGTTTGAAAGCAAAAAGGAGTCAAGACCGAGACCAATGCATACCTGGAAAGTCAGATCTCCGATGTTGGAACGCATGGCTTCGATGAAAACTTCAACATCGAAGACGACGCCTGGAAGAGAGGACACAGTTTCAAAACGTTGTCGAACATCAAGTTAGAAGGGGTCGGGAAGGCGATGGTCCAACATAAATCAAAAATAATTCTTACCGTGTTTGAGAAACCTAGCCAATTTGATGAAGAGGTTGCCTCGTTCCGATGGGCGTTCAAATACGTCCTAATAAGCGTCGTATTGAATATACGGAATACAAAAAACAACCTTCAGCACCTCCGTAGTTTTTGCAATACCGAGAAGTGAGTAACATTACCAACGATAAATTTCGAGGGTCCAGTAATATTGGTAGTTCCTCGTCAGTTCTCGTCCCCACAGCAGCGGCAATGATCGAACCAGACGACGAACCATTGATGATGCGCGGCAGGAGCTTTGCCTCATACAAGGCCTTCACCACGCCGATGTGTGCCAATCCGAAAATCGCCCCACCACTAAGAAGCAAAGCAGTCCTTCCAAACGACCTTTGTGTATTGGTGAAGAACTCGTATTTGACGTGTGTTGGGAAGTCCGGGTACTCATTCTCGCATATTAGAACAAGTTGCCGGCACACTTCGTCGATGTAATCTTCAATGAGCTTTATGGTGCCCACCCTACAGTGTGTGTATAGCTTTACCGTGAACGTCAAGTCGAATTCGTTAGTGATCTCACTTTCCAGCACACAAACATCATCTTGGACGTGTGAGTACCTTGGAATTGCCCATATCCCCGAGATTTCGGCTGAGAGAAGTACGTAACAAGAAAATCATCGAAGACAAGTCCCCAGATTCCCGCGCCTTCTGCAGTTGGGCGAGCCGGTCTTTTATGAGCTCGCAATCATAGTGTGCGGACTTTGGATCCTGCTTCCATACATCCTTTCCTTCGCAGAGGAAAGATGAGAAAAGACCAAAAACCATTCAGTCAACCTCGACTCGCAACTGTGGAACAATCCCCCAAAGGCACGAGCGTAATGCCAATCGTTTATCCACCTTGGAGGCGATCAAGCACTGAGGCAGCTGCGGCCCATTGCTCAAAGCTGGTAGCCACCTCCATCAAGTGCTGATAATATGCGCTGGGGTCTCTCCGAAGCACTGAACGGTACAATTCCTATAATGCCGAAGCCCTCGTCAGTATGATTGACAGACAAGGAGGTTCGTGCAAACGTACCTTCGTCCAATGATTTGAAACATCCTTGGCGACAGAGAATGCACCACCAGCTACGGATGTCGCAGAGGATAACCATGAGGACTTCGAGGGCCCTTTGCCGTTTGTTGAGCTTTCGCCTTGCGACAAACCACCGAAACCAACAGAGTTTGACCCGTTGGGTTCAGCGGGGTCTTTACCCTTTGTCAACGCGCTGGCCATGATGAACCTCACCCGAGTCCCCTAACAACTCCAATTTCGTAACCAGTCGAATATGCCAACACGTTCCCACAGCCGCTATGCCCGTTGGAAGACAGTGAAGGTTGTCAGTCAGTCCAGTCAGTAGACTTCGTACTGGTTTTTTCGCCCGAGGCAAGTGTCAAGAGCATTCGACGGCCTTTTCCGCTGTTCCTGCTGTGTGCAAAAGGCGGACGCTGGTCTGGACGGTGGTGGGGGACAGCAACAACGAGTCTATTGAGCTGTTGTGACCCTGGTGTTCCTCTGTGATACACTGAAAGTCGTGTGCGACATCCTTCACTCATCGAAAACCTCAAAGGAGAACGAACCAACCATGCGGATTGCCATTGAAGGTTGCTGCCATGGCGAACTCGACAAGATATACGCTGCGATCAAGAATACCGAGAGGATTTCGGACAAGAAAGTTGATCTCGTCATAATATGTGGTGATTTTCAGGTAAATTCATAGCCGAAGCATCGTCACTTCCAGTCCGGTGCTAGACCAGTTGGTTTCAACGAGTTCATTGTCGCCTTGTCCTCTTTATTTCTTTCACGCGTCTATGTCCAAAATCGTTAATTGCTCAATGCCTGAATCAATGAACTAATTGATCGTGTTCCTGCACAAACAGCCCATACGAAATACCGCAGATCTCGACACTATCGCCTGCCCAGAAAAGTACAGGGCACTCGGCACGTTCTACCAGTACTACTCCGGCCAAAAGAAAGCCCCATACCCGACAATCTTCATTGGTGGAAATCATGAGTCCTCGAACTACCTATGGGAACTGTAAGTCTCCTCTAACAACCCTGAGTTACAAACCAACCGTTGGAGGTTTTAACCACTTCGTTCCTCCAGTTACCACGGGGGTTGGGCTGCACCTGACATCTACTTCCTCGGATTCGCTGGAACCATCCGGTTTGGTGGGCTGCGGATAGCTGGATTGTCAGGCATCTACAAACCTCAACACTACGAACTAGGTCAGTTCCTGTTAAGGGACAGGTTTGCGGATATGTTTCAAAAGTCAATGACCATTCACAATTAACCGCTGCTCCTTGTGCTCCACTCCTCTAGGCCACCACGAAATCCAGCCCTTCAACGACAACGACTGTCGCAGTATATACCACGTTCGGAAATACAACATTTTCCGGCTCGCCCAGGTTTGTGTGAAGGATGAGGTATCATGTTGGAGGGGTGAAGCCCCGGTATCTAACCAGCTCCATGCTCGTGACTATGAACAGATAAGAGAACCTCTCGACGTTTTCCTTTCACATGACTGGCCCCGAGGCATCGCCCATCATGGTAATACCAAAAGGCTGATTCTTTCGAAACCCTTCCTGGCAAACGAGGTTGGTCTTCAAAGCTCTTTTTATTCAAATGATCGACGACGTCATTTGTTCTCTTAATAACAATCGGTTCCGGCGTCTTTATGTCAACACAGATCAACACGAACACGCTGGGCAGCTTGCCAAACGAGTTCCTGCTAAAACGGTTGAAACCCAGCTATTGGTTCGCAGCTCACATGCATGTCAAGTTCGCTGCATTATATAAGCACAACGATGATCCGCAGGAAACCGCATCGGCAACACCTGACGTGCCACAAACGATGGTAGTGGATGAAGGGCAAGCTTCAACAGCCGAAGTAGAGAACCCCGACGAAATCGACATTCGGAGTGAACCCGATGAGGAAGAAGCATCAAAAGAAGACCCATCGGTTGCCGCCACCACAGATATCGCGGCCGATGCAGGAATGTGTGGAATGGAGGCGGTTCAAGCTTCTTCTGACGCATCGGCCCCGGAAGCCATTGCGACTCCTCTTCAACTCCCTAAAATCTCCGAGGCTGTGTTGTCCAGCGACGTGCTTATGGCTACCGCCCCTGTCACTGAGTCGACAGAAGAAATGTCCGAAGTCGAAGCAAGTGTGGAAGTTCCAACTGCATCCGTTTCCGAGAAGCAGTCTGACGCGAGTGCACCTGAAATTGAAGCGCCAAAGAGCCCCAGCAGAGTGCCGAACGGGAAAAGTGAAAATGTGGCAGAATCGTCGCCCCAGCAGTCGCCGCGGAAGCCGGGTGCACCACCTTCCGCAGTGCCCTCAAAGAACCGGTATACGAGGTTCCTTGCGCTGGATAAATGTTTGCCCAACCGAGACTTCCTACAGGTTTGTGTCACTACCTCAACCGAGAAGATCCATGTTACATCGTTGAATTGCAGCGTTTTAACGATTAGTCCGTGGGCATCTGGTGCTTAGATCCTTGATATTCCGGTGCCAGAGTCTGGCGAAGAGGTACCCAAAGACTTCTTCTATGACGAAGAATGGCTCGCCGTAATGCGTGCGACGGAGGAGTATTTCACATTGGGGAGAGAACAGAAGGCCATGCCTGACGATGCATCGATCAGAAGGTATGTGGTTTATCCGCAGGCTTTCCCCTCTGTCGAAGATGTCCGGACGAGCATATGTACTCATTCCCTTACGTGGTCCATAGGCGCATCGACCAGGAGCTGAAGTGGGTCAAAGCTAACATCTCATCACAGCCTGGCGGCTTACGGGTGCCGAAAAACTTTCGATGCTCAGCACCACCCCACGTCCATGGACATGCGATACGAAATAAATCCGATTACCGTAAGTTCGGCTTGATCCTTGTTTTTCTCTCGTACTACTGGTTCTTGCACGTTGCCCCAGTTTGTGTCGTGACATCTGCATTAACGAACTCTATTCTCCAAAACCACTGTTCCGTGAAAATGTTTTGTAAAGTTCGCCCACATCTGAATCCGCAGACGGAAGCTCTTTGTAATATCATTCAAATCCCCAACCGTATTAACGCAGGCGGGGTGCGGACATCAGACACAGACACAGTATCGCCAGTCTCTAGCACCAACAATGTTGCCACAAAGTCTAGCTCAAGTTCAGCACCCGAGACCGGTTCAGGCGAAGTCCCCAAAACCACATCAGCTCTACATCTGTCACCTGTGCCAAAAGCATCTCTGACGGAAGAACAGCAACAGCAGCAGACGTCCCCGTCTACAATCCCAGCAACTTCTGACATGGACACAATTATGGTGACATCGGCTGCTTCGGGTTCGACACTGGTGGGGGATGTCTCGAAACTTGTCGATGAGACGATGGGGATGGCAGTGACGACAGAGATGGAAACTTCTGCAATATCTGCACCGGCGAGTGATGACGGACTTGAACCTGGATTTCACATCGACGTGAACCCAACACCTGTGAATGTTGCAGATGTGCCGGTTGTTGTCGGTGGTGGTGAGGCTTTGGGAAATGAAATGTCTTTGGGGGTTGAGCGTGTTACGTCGGAGTAAATTATTTTACAGGGAAAGGACCAGGGTGTATTTTTGCGCGTCTTGCTTTGGTGTAATGTTCATGTTATCTGGATCTGATGCCACTTTTGAACCCACAGAAAAAAGAGCAACTTGTAGATGGTAGCGTAATGTGTGCATATAGGTCATATAGGGACGCATATACGGAATTCGCGTTGGCTGATGTGATCTTGCTTTCACTTCCGCCGCTCTCTCATGAGTAAAACGTGTATGTGAGCACATGGAGGCAATGAACCCTCCGCAAAAGCAGATCTCCAAACTCAATCTGTCCCACTCTTAGAGCGCATCATATTCCGAGACTCGAACGCCTTTGCAAATTGCTGCAGGCTGCGGCCGATCTTGTGACACCTGAACACCAGCACCTCCAAACCGCGATCTGACGTGTTTCCAACATTTTCAACACCCGCCAAATCATTAAATCAGTCAACAACCACTATGTCCGACAAAACAGGAACCAAAACGCAACTTAGCCCCACAACTCCCGAGTTCGCCTACCTCGAGTATGCCCTCCAACTCGCCCTCCGCGCCACAACCGCCAGGATTGTGGCCGCTTACGTCGTCTCGAATCCACATCTTGCTGTTCAGTTTGACAGGCGCTGCAAGGTACATCGCATTCTTCGTGGGTCTTTACATGAACTCGATTTTTTCCTTCAATCTTTTTGAGCTTCCATATCTAATGTTTATGCATTTTGCCACATTGTCATTTTGGTGATGATCAAACTTCGATCGAACGGGAACGAACTGCGCCATTGATTAGGATTCTCTGGTCCTTTCATCATGGCTGGATTCCTCTGTTCTTGTGGGTGTAAATACAGAAGAAGAAGTCATTCGTCGCGGGTTTCAGTTCGCGGCTGCGGGGCCACAACAAAATGGGATGAAGGTGTCTGTGGGGGCGATACGGCCTAACCGTGGGCTAAAAGGTATGTTGATGTTTTCAAGATGCAGAAAATGCCAATTAATGGTAAAAGAAGCGTGTTTAATATAAAAGTAACGGCGCGACCTTCTTACTCGCCACACTTTTTTCGCTTTTGGCCGCACGTGAACGATGACACTACGCGCATTCCGATGGCCGCAACCCAGCCGATCCGCAACACGACCAACGCAAAGTGACCAAAAAAGTCGTATTTTGCAAAGTCGGTGTTGGGCGGGCGTTTATCTCGGATGAGGCTAGTGCGGAGACTGGGCAGATTCCTGAGGGGTATGATAGCTTTTATTTGCGAGGTATGAGTTTTGAAGCAAGAGGTCTTCGTGGAAGTCCAAGTGGGGGCAGGTGCATGGGCATAACATATGTAGATGGATCGAGAAATTGTCTCGGCGGCGATGGGTAGATTTTTTTGTAATGGTTGCGCTGATGTGACATGTTTTGGCTTCTGTTCAGATACATCGGTTTTATCGGATTCGAAACAGGGGCCACCACAAGAGTACTATCACGAATACTACCTCAAAAACCCGGCACAGGTACAATTTCCATCCTTGTCATCTTCAGTCACATTCCCTTCTTTTTCAAATACGTCCCTCACTCATCCCATCAACCGACAATACCAATTCTTCAAATCTCACATCTCACTGAATTTCTCCTGCTCGACCAAAGATCCTCCCTCAATACGTTATCCACTACGAATTCGACCCCACCCGAGAGAGACGCTCCCGCGAGAAAGCCCGCTGCGACAACTGCGAGATCGAAGTCGCCACCGTTTATTGTGCTGCTGATGCGGCGAATTTGTGTAATAAGTGTGATAGTAAGCTGCATGAGACGAAGCTCGCGAGTCGGCATGTGCGGTCACCGATTGGGAAGGTGAGAAAGAAAAAGATTGGGCTGAGGGGGGATGAGACGAGTTTGGGACCTTAGGGTAGAGCAAGCAGGGTGGATGGATGGTTGTGAGACTTGAATGGCAACTTTTGGCTTATGCGACGCGCATGCAAAGTCTGCTGGCATCTTTGAATTTTGATTTGCAGATTTTTATTAAGATTCTGACCAGACCGACTCCTCCTTTATTCCATCCCTTTCCTTTTTATCCACACACTTTCCTCCACCACCAGGGCGCCGACATCTTCGGCCACTGTCGACACCATCCCGACAAAATGATTGAATTTTTCTGCGCGCAGTGCCACATCCCCGTATGTGTATACTGCAAAATGGTCGGGAATCATGCCAATGGTGAGGCGTCTAAGCACCAGCTTGTGAGCGTTACGGAGGCGTATCATACTGTGTTGCAGGAGGCGCAGGCGGTTAGTATTTGCTTCACCATGCGTTTTTTGGGGGGCTCTTTGTTGTTTGAGTAAAGGAATGCTGGAGTATATGATGGGACTGTGCAAGGAGGGAAGGTGAGAGGATAGGGATCCAACCGGCATCGTGGAGGTTTCTAACTCAGATATATCATTTTGACATCTCTATCTCCATCGGCCGATGTTCATCAGCACGACCCTATTCTCCAATCCCGCCGAACCGAAATCACTAACCAAATTGCGGCCGTCAACTCAAGAGCCAAAGCTGTCGACAAAATGGCCGCCCAGATCCAGCACCAAATCGACGAGATGTATCGAAGGGCGGTGGAGGATCTGAAAGTGATCGTCAAGAAAAAGGTGTATATTCCTTTACTTTGGGCATAATTTGTTTCGTGTCTGATTTTGTCGTTTGAACGAAAACACTGAATCTTTTCCACCACCCCGTAACCCTCCTAACATTTTCCCCAGATGGACATATTGCTCGGCGACGAACTAGAGCTCAAACGCCAAATCGGTGAAATCGAGCGCCTCGATGAATTCCTGAAATATCAACAAATGGGCGACGCAACGCAGTTCCTATTCTGTTGGGCTCGGCACCAGCAGCTCCGGTCTGAGTTGCATGATTTTGCGCACTTTAGGAATGAGATTGATGTGCAGTTGGATGTGAAGGTGTGTGAGGGTGGGGAAGGTTCTCTTGGTCGACCTCGTCATGCCTTTCCATATTACTCCACAAACGGTCTTTTCTTATTTTTCTCCTTCCTTTCAGGCCACCGGTGGTATCTCCGTAGTCATCGACCAATCACCCAACGCACTCATAGCCCCCGCAGCGGGTGCAAACGTCGGTGGGATGCACCACCAGCATCCGGGTGCTAAGAAGACTATCAAGGGTGGAGCTATGCCGGTTCGTGAACTTCAACAAGAAACTTTTTGAGGCTTCTTTCCGCCCCTTAATTCTTCATGTGTTGTTTTGCGGGAGATTGCACGGACGTTCTGTTGCGGGGACTGATTCGACTCCAAACCAACCTAACCATCCCTTTTTTTACACATTCTCCCCCCCTCAAATCTTGGTGAAAAGCCCCCTCAAGTCGGAATGGGTCTCCCCAAAAAGATGCAAGAGCGGCGAATCCACCGTCGCACGTCGGTGAGTTATAAATGAGTTCAATCCTCTACCGCACCATCGCCGCCTGTTCTCAAGCACCCCCATCTCCTCTTCCATTCAATTCCAGTCCTGATCTTTCCTTTTACTAATATGTCCCTAATGCATCAAAAATTCCCGCACCACCAGGACTTCTTCGCAGAAACATTAGGCGCCTTTGACCAATTTGCCATTGACGACGATGGTGAGCTTTGCTTCCTTCAAGTTTGTTGGTCGCTTTTTGGC
>JADGJF010000646.1:0-16756 GCA_027596845.1 Quaeritorhiza haematococci | reverse complement strand
GCCCCATACAGCCCCCATACCTTATCCATCCCCGGCAAATCCGCCTTGACCCTATACTCGTTGTCCGTCTCCACCACATCAAACCGCGGCATCATCGGTCCCGCGAGCGCACCTCCACCCGCACCCCTCTGCTGCACTTGCTGCTGCGGCCACATAGACCGTCCGGCGACGTCCCATGTGCGGTAGGGGTCCCAGGGGTTGAGAGCGATGTCGAGAGAGGGGTCCCAAAGAGCCATTCCTGCAATTGATGAAGTTGACAGGGTTGGGTGGGTTGGTTGTGAGCGGGGTTTTCTCGCTTGTTAATCGTTTTGGAAATCGAGTTCAGTGAGTCCGGTGAGGAAGGGCGAGTAGTTTGCTGGGGATTATAACAACGTTGCAACAAACTTTCCGGCGAAGAGAGTAACATTGACGTCATCTTTCCGAGTTCGCAAGTTGTATCATCACAGGTGGGTGTGATGGTGTCGCCCAGTGAGCAAAATCGAAAAATGAAAAACAAATGAGAGAAAGTGAGAATGTTCTGAGCGTGGGGTGTCTCCCGGAGACGCAATGGTTTCCATTTTGCATTGAACTTGTTTGGAAACGGGATGCACGCTTTGTTTCTGAGTTGTGGATACGCAACATCACCGAAGAGCGCCGCAGCTTGAGGGGCGGGCTATCTCTCACACGTAGTGGGAAGAAACGATTATCGTAAGCAGAATTTAGGAGTCAGGAAAAGGACAGGACGTCGTGACCCACTTTGAGAGGATGGAAGCAGAATGAAGAAACAGCATCAAGGAAGCGCAAAAGCTTCGACGATGAAGCAAAACATATCAGTATGATGATCATGCGACTTCTGTGGATTGAACACAGGACCTTTAGATCTTCAGTCTAACGCTCTCCCAACTGAGCTAAAGTCGCTTGCGAAAACTATAAAAATTTGTTTTATAGAAACAATTTAATATTAACTCAAGAACGCACTCAATGTGCAACCCTGTCACACCCTTTGCACTGGTAAGGCCGTTTTCGCTGGCGAGTTGGGGAATCAGAACGATAAGGTATGTTGTGAAATGATTGACACTCCGACCTCAAGATGCCTGGCTCTCCTTAATGAAGCAGCTTAAATTTAACATGTCATCCTCCCCGGCCCTTAGCAGTGTCAAACTGAGAAAATGAAAACATCATGGACGGCCCACGCGCCACCGCAGCTGCAACTGGTCCCGCCTTTGCCTATCCCCCTCCCGCACCGCTAGAGCCCCACCTATCCCCGGCTCCTTGCATGGTGTTTCCCTGTCCATCATCTAATACGGAACTACATGAGCACCACCAGCATCGACAACAGCCAGCACCATTTCCTCCCTTCCCACCCCTTCAACCACCACCACCACCAGAACCGTCAAAAAACACACCACGGTCGGGCCAAGGAAACAACCAGACACCACGGGCAACCACCGAAACGCAGAATGAATGCCGTTGGAAGGAATTCCTCCTCCCCTGGACCTCGACGTCTCAACCTGCGGACTCTTCATCAACTGCAGTGTCGGCGTCTCCACTTCCCGGCGAGTTTTCGGTCACTATGAACCCGAATCAATCGAATTCTCTCCCTTTCTTCCGGCTCCCACCTTTGTCGAGTTCGCGCGCGGAACACCCGTTATCTCAAAACCATCAACAGCCCTTCATATCTTTAATTCCTGCCGCTCCGACATCCCCGAGTACTTTGTTGACAACCCACCAGAATTTTGCATCATACTCTTCCTCGATATTCAATGCACAGGGCCAACATTATGTGGGGCATGGGGGTGAATTGGCGGGGCAGTTATATCACACACATCACGCGCAGGGCATGCCTCCTTTAACGAGCACATCCTTGCAAAATCCATGGCACAGATCGATGTCGTCGCATGGCTTGATGGGACGCCATTGCTGTCCGAAAAGGCCGTTTGATTATTCGATGCCACATGTTTGCGAAAAAGACTCTGCACCTGCACAAAATGCGGAGGGTGGTGGTTTACGGATAGGTTCAGAGGAAGTGAAACCCATCTCAAGCGCCTCAATAGCTGTTGGCCGGAAACATGTTCTTAACGACGATGACAGTCCCCTTGAAGAAGTCTCAAAGGTGGATTGGGATCGTCTGTTGGAGCAACAATCAGCGAGGCGGTACGAGACTGATGAGGAGGCAGAGAGCGATGAACACCCGCGCTGCCAGTGGGCTACTTGTACGGCTACGTTTGAATCGGCGGATGAGTTGCTGCCACACATTAGTAAGCTGCATCTGTCGGCTAACCGAACGGGGAACAAGGTTAAGAGGATAAGGCGGTCAACTGTGACCGATGCGATCCCACAGCTTGGCAATGTCAAAGAGGTTGATAACAATCCGATGGTGCTTCAAACTGGTGTACCGACAAGCTCCTCCCGTGGATCAGCGTCAACATCTAGTCCAACCACCACAGCGACCCACACCAACATCACCACATCGTCATCATCATCTGTGTCAACATACTCATCCAATAACCCTACCAAGCACCCAATTGAGAAAATCAGCGCGCCTGCTCCTCAGATCCCACCTTCAACTACAGACCGGCCCACCCCACCAGCCAAAGCCCCTGCTTTGCCACAGCGACCCTCTTCCTCCTCGCCGGCATCTGCATTCCTCCATTCATGCAAGTGGGCACTATGCTCCCTCAGCAACTTCTTCTCCGTAGATGAGCTGATTCGGCATTTGTGTCTGGATCACTTGTCTAAGCTTCGGAATGTCGGCCATCCCACGCGGACGATACCACAGGCATTGTTACCATCAGTAGGAACGACCTCTGCAGCACGAGAAGGGGCTTGGTCAAATAGCCAGTATGCTTCAAACACATGCTCGCAGCTCTCCGAACCACCACAGGGCCAGACACCTGGATGCAGCAATATCGCGAACAGCAACAACAACCAATACTACACCATAGCACCAGCGCTCTCAGCTGGTCCCTCATCGTCTTCGATCCCATCCCTAAAACCACATGGATGTTGGTGGCTCGACTGCGGAACTCGGTTCGACACGTTTGACGAGCTTACAGACCATGTTTCCGAGCGGCATATTGGCTCGGGGAAGTCCGAGTACGTGTGCTTGTGGAGGGGGTGCGATCGAGGGGGAAAGCCTTTTGCGCAGCGACAGAAGGTCATGAGGCATATTCAGACACGTGAGTAACTCTTCCCTTTTCTCGTCCTCGTTTTGTCTGTCCAAAAACATGTTGAAGAACTTGTCTTCCCGTGCAACGAGGAGGCCAATGGCAACACCTTTTATTCACTTCCTGTTCCTCTTTTCCGCTCCCTCGTTCCACCCAAAACAGACACAGGTGATAAACCCTACGAATGTGAACTCTGTCACCAACGCTTTAGCGAGCAAGGCATCATGACGCAGCATCTCCGGACTCACACCGGTGAACGCCCGTATAAGTGCCCCGAAGAAGGATGCGGTAAAGATTTTGCCATTCCGGGTGCACTCACGATACATATTCGGAAGCATACGGGGGAGAAACCGTTTAAGTGTAAGGCGGAGGGATGCGATAAGAGGTTTGCGGAGAGCAGTAACTTGACGAAACATGTAAGTGGTCTTGATGGGCGATGTGGGAATGTGTTAAGCGGTATGAGGGGACAAGGGGGGAGGACAGGGTTTGACGGTTTGGTGCATGTGTGCCTTTCTTTCTCTCAGTTCCGCTTTTCAACGCATGCATGGTTTCTAAATATCCTTTCCCCATTTCCAATCATTCCCTATTACATCCAGCTCCGAGTACATACCGGCGAAAAACCTTTCAAATGTCCTGTCCTCAACTGTGTCAAAAAATTCGCGAGACCCGACCAAGTTGTGCGGCACCAACGTACGCACGAGAAGAAGTCCTGAATATTCTTGATACTCCTTCCGCCTTCCGGCGGCATTGCTCTCCACCGGCTCTTTGGGAACAAAGTTTGCAACGGGAACAAAGTCTGCAACGGGCGAAAATGCGCCCTTTCGGAGAGCTGGGTTTTCTGGTCGTTGATTCCGTCCGTCGTCAGCCGCTCTTCTTTTCGGACCATCTATAGTCAGGGAATGGTTAAGTTTTACGTGATATCTTTATTCTCATCGGTCGAACAAATGTAATGTCATTTTGAATCATCAGATCAGTCACAACTGCCATAAACTTCTTTCAAAAAACCCCTATACAACACTCCTTGTAATATATAAAAATAAGATTTAGCCTTGTAACTTTTTCATAGTTGTGGTTCGTTCGTTTTTGTGGTTTGGTATATTTTACTGTGATTTGACGGAGTGCGCGAATGTCAACATCTGTTCATTTTGCACATTAGCTCGTGAAAAGATATCTATCGAATGGACTGAATTCAACTTCGACCGAATCGCTCAAAAGCATTCCTCGTTCCGCCATTTACTCCCTTCAACCTTCCCTCTTTTTAGGCTTCACAACCTGTAGCAAACTCCATTGCGACCCCAAACACACGGCAACCCAATGATCATCTTCCAAGGGTATAACGAGCGGTCGATACGGATAAGCTTCTGGCGTGGTTGTCGGCTGAGTGCTGCTGCCGGTGGTTCCAGTACTGCCAGATCCGGGTGATGGACCATCGGTCCCTCCTGTCGATGCGACGGAGGAGTTAGAGCCGCTTGTGGCAGTGTTGGTCGTGGTGGCGACGGAGGACGAGGAGGAAGAGGAGGAGGCTGATATAGATTTACTGGTGCAGAGGAGTTGGATCTCGGCCATTGGGTCGGGTTTGTGAGTATCGAAGACATGGAGTTTGCCTTCGTGAAGGAAAGGAAATTAGAATCAATGGAAAACATCCCTCATCAACTGGTGGAAAGGCAAGTCTCTCAATTTTTTATGTTGGTGGCAGCAGAGCCAATTCCACTTCACTTTACCTTTCGCTCCAAACACGATCAAGTAATCCACATTCTCCTGATCAGTCGCTGCAACTGTAGCCCACGAATGCGATGCCGGCGTGCCCAGCGCTGCTCCAGCACCGGCACCGGCACCCGCGCCCCTCACGAAAGCCGAACCAGGTGGAGCCGCCCCCATGACAGCGAGTGTGGGATTGTTAGCTGACGATTCCTCCCTTCGACCGTACAGGTGAAACGAAAGGGGCGAGGTTTGGAGCGTCCCGTTGCCTTCTATAACGTATGAGGTGAGGATACCTGGGGTGTGGCAGGCCAGGAGACATGATTTTTTGGTGATGGGATCGAAGTAGGGGATCATACACGTGATCTTGTTTGGTTGTTAATGAATGAGAAGGGGAAGACCATGAAGAAAATGATTTGGTTTGCATGAAACTTTGAAATTTCGTTAGGAACGTGCATTGCCGAAGAAGATCTGCATTGCTCACCGGCTTTCGGTTCGGGTCTCGACCCTGCCTTGAAGGGACCCGAGAGGCATTGGCGGTGCCCGCCCGTGAATACTCTCCTCCTTCAGACTTGGTGAACATCTTTTTGCCAAAAATGATCAAAACACGATTAGTGATGTCGCGAAGGTGGCGGGAAAATCCAGGAAAAGGATGAGGAAACGCGTTCTCTGTGTGTTTTCACACCAACTACTTTACCTCTCCGACTTTTGTAACCTTCAAATCCCAAACATCGTCCCGTTCCTCATCATCCACCACCTCAAAATCCGGCTCAGCCGGGGCCGTGCTGGTATTCACACCATCGCCGCTGGATGATGTCGACATTTCTGTCATTGCTGTGGATGCTCTAGCACTGCCAGGTTTTGATTTCTCCGCGCTTATGTTGGCGTTGGCACGTCCGTGGGCGGAAGCCGAGTGCGGGTGCGGGTTGGGTGCGTTTTGCAGGGAGAGCTGGACGACGGCACCCGTCTTTAGGGCGACAATGATGCGTTTTGTACGCTCGTCGCAGAAGATTTGAGCAACGGGGCCGTTGTCTTCAACAAAGGCGACGGAAGAGAGGGACAACGACCAAATTAACAAAGCCATTTTGCCACATAGCTGCATTTGCTACAGCAGATACTGACGAAAAGGATACGGGGAATGCAGAAAAGACGTGTAAAATAGAGACTCCAATCACTCAGTAAGGTTGGACATACCTGCTCCTGCAATCTTGCGATTCAAGATCATGGTTGGCAGCAGTACTGAGTTTCGTCTCCTCTGAATGATTTCTTCTTTCCCTTCGGTTCCTGGGGCCCCAGCCACCGCTGTCGTTGATACTGCTCCAATGGCCCCAGGCCCCGTGACAACGTTCATCAGATTTTCCTCCTTACATTTCCACAGTACCTCTAACCCCTGTGTCAAGCCGACGATTGTGTGATCCGAAATCGCCTGGGATGTGAGAACAATGATGGATTTACAGAATTCAGCATAACAGCAGAAATATATTGGGGCGATGGAGATGCGGGACGTTTTTTGGATGAAAACGTCGAATTTCTGTGCGAGGCATCAAATTTGGAGGTTTATGTAAGCAGGTTGGGGATTAGTTCCGCCCTTTAACGCTGAGAAAAACCGCAACCATGAAATCAAAAACGGAAACTTGTAACTTTTCAAAATTTACCCAGGGTGCCCTTCCTTTCTTCGATGTGAGTTGAAGTATAGACGCCTCTCCAGAGGCGTAACCCAGAAAATATCCGTATGTCACGCTGTCCGGTTCGGGCTTTTCTAGCACCTCTGTCGCCGCTTCTGGTGCATTTGCGGTTCCGGCTGCTCCAACACCGGTTTCCGGTTGCCCGAGAGGAGCGTTCGAACTGCTTTTAGGTGGGACCAAGGGCCACACAAGATGAACGAGTGTTGAGAAATCAGAAAGTATGAAACTTTATCCATACCGATTTGCTATTATTTGCTGTTCTTTCTGTTACGATTAGAACCACCTGCATCCCTGTTCGTACCTATTTATTGTGTATTCCTCGTTCCTGTAGACCTTGCACGCGGATGTGAGCGTGCTCTGTCTTGGCAGAGCTATGAACTCCTTGAAAATAATGGTCCAGTCTTTTTCATCAAGGTGCTCGCAGGACCAGAGTTCTGAGAGAAATACAAAGAATGCGGGGGTGGATTAGGAAACTGCCCGGAAGGCCAGCACGAGTCGGAGACCACAGGTGAAAAGACAACGATGTCTTGCATGTGAAAAATTGTGCCTCCACCAACTCCTCACCAACATAACCCTGGTGGGTAAAGACGGCCATAATTGACTTCGTGATCCTATCGACATGGATGATTTCTCCAAATGTACTGTTGAAATGCTTTAGAAATCTGGGTCCATCTTGTTAATGTTTGATCCGGGATGGCCGGTATGAAAGGTGAGCAGCGGAGTTGGAAACGGAGTTTGAATGATACAACGTCCCGCCTCCGTCACCTTGAATGTGTGCGGATATGAATGAGAACAATGCTACCTGTCAAGAAAGCTGCCTTCTCTTGAAATTTGAGCTTCACGTTTCCTATCTCCTTTTGAAGCTCGCTGAAGTAGGCCGCCGTGGTTCTTTCCTGGTGAGCATGGAATGAAGCAATGGAAAAGGCTGTCGACTTTAGAACCAAAATCAATAAAAGAACAACAGGCGGGCTCTTTGCTACTCTTTTCGGAAGAGAATTGTTTTGGAGAAACGACTGAACTGTCGCCGTCCAAAACCTGCATGCGACTGAAGATCACAACCATGCCCTACGTACATTACTGAGCCTGATTCGCTCCTTCTCCGCCTTTGTTTGCTCCAACGCCTCCTTTGCATATTTTATCAGCTCGTCGGAGAAAAGAGGTTCACCAAGGGGTCGGTTTGTGTCTGGGTTGAGTATTTTGCGGGTTTCGAAGTCGATGGTTTTGGTGATCGAGACGTCCTTGAGAATTTTGAATTGAGTCTGAGAGAACATGGAAAGGCCACCACACACTCGTAAGTATATTCTCAATGTTGGCAGCGCACACTAATAGCGGATGTTCTAACCTCTATCGTCTCCTTTGTGTCGAGAATGCGCTTTCCGACCTCTTCAAGACTGGCCGCCAGCGACATGAGGGTTTTTGTGCTTTGTGTGAACTAGGTGTGCACTACGGAACTGAACTACGGAATCTTGCCACAGAATCGAGGCGCTTTTCGTTCAGTTGCCGATCGACCTGGACTCAACTCGATTATGATAACAATTCTAGTAATGTCATCGAGGACTCGTGGAATGTAATCTAACGACTAGTCTATCGCCTAAAAAAACCCAAGTTCTCAACAACAGGGTTCGTTGGCAATGCACATTTACTTCCTTGTGTAAATAGCGGACTAAACGCCTTTTATTCTTAGAATATCATTTCACACCAGAGTACAGCGGGTTTTTCCGCCAGTGCACCCCCGCACCCTGCAAAGAATACACTTTCCATTTCGACGATCTGAACGACCCCGATATCGACACCCAACCAATGCCCGAAAACGAAATCTCAAAAGCCGACTCTTTTGCTTTCGGAGGTGCTTCGACCGTCATGTCGAGGGCCTCTTCAAGTTGTGGTTCAATATCTGCTAGTTTTCCGCTTTGATCTCGGTCTGATGTTGATGGCCGGGGTGGTTTCCTAAGCGGGGCTGTCTGAACCTCGACATCTGACCCTCCAAAGAAAACAAGGGTCGCCGGTTCGTCTCCCCAGGTGTAGTCGATCCGTACCAGCCTACCGATCAGGAACGACCTCCCAGGTTCCAGTGAGAGCCGGCGCGGGGTCATTTTTTTGGTCAAGGAGTACTTACTGAGCTGGGCGGCGGGCACGAAGGTGATGAGTTGATCCACGTCTGGTACCCCCGGCGTGTCGTAAAGGAAGGCTCTTGTAGAGTGCGAAGGATTTGAGTTGAATAGTGGGCCGAAGGCATCCAGGGGTATTTGCAGCAAATTCATCGTGGTTCCGGGTAGAGTTGAGGTCGTGATATTGGTTGCTGCTGGTGAACCGAGCTTCATCAGAGCGTTAATAAATTCCGACTTTCCCGCATTCGGCCGCCCTACCAGATACACGTCTTCACCCTGCGACATCTTGTTGATGGTGTCCACAACGTTGAAGAGACCAAATCCAGTCTTGGCACTCGCTAGATGTACAACCGCGTTTGGTGCGATCCTCCGGACCTGTTCCGTGAACCAGTCCTTGACCCGCATGAGTGAAAGGCCCTCAGGTAGGATGTCAACCTTGTTCACGACGACCAGGATCGAATTCCTCTTGCCGATGAAACGATGCCAATCCTTTATGAAGCTTCCTGGAAAATCCGCGGCGTCGACGATATGAACCACAAGCCCACTCTTGGAGACGCGCAGGTCCGAGAGAAGCTTTTCTGTATTTGGATGTATCGGAGCGTATTTCCCGTTGTGATGCTTTAATCGATGGCATCTTTGACAGATCAGCTCCTTGGTGCGTATCTTCCCTAACAGCGCTTTGAGCTGTTTCGGTGTCAGTGCCTCCTCCGCCGCCCCCGTGCTGGTGCGACCCATCAATGCCGCTGCCTCCTTCGTGTGCTGCTGTTCCTGCTGTCTTTTCATAATGTGCTCGGGCGGAACGTAACCCGGTCTCAAAGGATCGTCGAGCTGGAAGGCTGCCCCGCACCCTTCAAGTTGGCGTCCACGAAAATATCAGTTAAGATCATTTATGGGCTTTTTTGCCACGAAGAGACAAATGTGATAATGTAATTCCTTTTGCGAGTGATCTGGGACGGGATACCTGGGCAATTCGAAGGAAGGGTTTTCGGGTTGGATTTTGTGTGAAGACCGCGGCGAACAATGGTGTGACTAGACAGTTTTGAAGACGCGCGGGATGAGACATATTCAGGCCGAAGCCGAAGTAGAGGCAGTACGACACGAGAGGTTTGATTGCATTTGAGAGGGACGTGATCAGAGTTGGAAATGGTGATCCGTCGTGGTTTTCGCGCCGTCCCGAACCTCCGCGGCAGCTGTGGCAGCAACAATCGCAGAAGCGGCGGTTGGACTTTGAACATCTCTTACGTGTTACGTTTGACAACGCTCCACAACGAGCACAAGGGTCATCAACGACAACGACAACCACACCCACACACCCACACCAACGTAACTGGTGAAAAAGTGGCCACTTCCAACCACGACAACACTCGTCAGCTTGGACGGAGATGGCGAACAGGAAGCTGCAGAGTAAGTGGGATCCTTTGCAGCATGGGAACCACAAGTCGCATGCGGATTGGGGACATTGTGTGTGGACTTCGCGTGGCTGGTTCACGTCTGACATTTTCCTGTGGAATATACTTCTCGTTTCTTCCCATACCGTTACGTTTGAAAAGCCGAGATCGAGCGGGTGCTTAAGAAGGTCGCTGAGGGGGTCGAAATCTTTGAAGGCATTTTCGACAAAATTCAGCAGGCCTCCAACGCCGCACAAAAGGAGAAGTTTGAGGGGGACCTGAAAAAGGAGATCAAGAAGTTGCAACGATACAGGGATCAAATCAAGACATGGCTATCGTCAAACGAAATCAAGGACAAGCGGGTGCTGTTAGAGAACAGGAAGCTCATAGAACAGGTAATGGCCAGCATTCTCTGTAGGCTGTTTGGGAGACCCACTGGGAGGGAGGAAGGACGATGCCGATGAATGCATGAAAGCGAGAGGAAAAATGGGGATGTGTGGGGATGTAGGTTGTTTTCGCCAAATTCCTTAGTTGGATCAAGGACGGTCAGGAGAACTAACGCGAGACAATACTTCCAATAACTCGTCTCTCAGCAAATGGAGAAATTCAAGGCATGTGAAAAGGAGCTGAAAACCAAAGCATATTCAAAGGAGGGGTTGAGCCAATCGGCAAAGGTCGATCCACTAGAGAAGGAAAAGGCCGAACTTGGTGGTTGGGTTACCGAGACTGTCGACAAGCTCTCGACCCAGGTGGACGCGTTTGAAGCAGAGGCTGAAATCCTTCAAGCCGCTATCAAGAAATCAAGAAAAGTGGACTCTTCCAAAGCCGAACGGTTGGCCCAGGTCGAGCACCAAGTGGAAAGGCATAAGTTTCACATAACGAAGCTAGAGATCATATTGCGAATGCTGGAAAACGGTGCTCTGACTATCGATCAGGTGAGTCCTGTCACTGAGATGCAAACGAACGCACAGATTTGAATTATCTACAAGTGCAGAATTTTGGTTTCTGACGCCCGATTCTTCATTTTTTATCGGATTCCTTTTTCAATATAGGTGCGTGACATCAAGGATGACGTGAACTTCTACGTGGAGTCGAATCAAGATCCAGAGTTTGCGGAAGATGAGGGCATCTATGACGAACTGAACCTGGAAGATGCCGAAGCATTCGGGTTCGCCAATGACGATGAAGATGAAAGCAGCGAAACCTCCGACGATGGTGTGTACCATTTTGGACTGCAGTTTGAATTTGCTTATGCGACCAGTGACCGCGGTCAAGGCAATTGATTTACCCTTCGTTTCTAGAACCCGCACCACCACCTAAAGAAAAAGAAGAGCCCAAATTACATGAGGACGGCAAACGAAAGGGCGCGAAAGATGGAAAAGATAATGAGGTTGGGATCTATCACGTTCATTTAAAGGTCTACTTCATTCCTAGATCGATTCCGGCTCGCTAACATAATTTTGATGCAAAAATATAGGCCACATCACCATCCAAACCCTCTCCATCAAAACAAGCCGTTGTTCGTGGTATTGGTAAGTCTTTCTGACATGACAGATATACGTTGACTGTCTTTTCATGCATCGAAATATGGCTAATACTTCGCGATCATTCCAGACAAAACGAAACCGCCGGCCAAAGCAGCACCGTTACCGCAGCCTAAGGTTTTGCCACCATCTGGTCGCTCATCATCAGTGACATTACCAGCGCCTCGACCTTCGCAAATTGAATCAGCGCCAGCTCCTCACATCACGCAAAGATACTCTGTGGCAGCAGCAGCACAACCTGTTGACTCGGCTAGAGGTTCGATATCGAGCGTTAGCAGCGGAACACCCACGACGGAGGATCGAAGAATACTGGGGAAAGGTACAGATTGTTCTTTTGGTGCGCCCCCATCGGACTGCAATCCCTGATGCGGCAGTAAGAGTAGAGATATTCATATTTTCCACACCATTTCACGTTGTTGCCAATATTAGTGGTCGACTCTCCAACACAAGCACCAATACCAGCTCCACGTGCACCTAGCGAAGCAAGCCCAACAGTATCTGTCGCATCACCAACGAAACCACCCAGCGGACCATCTGCCATCCCTCAATACAGCAACGCCACCGCCGCTTCGGTCCCACCATCATCCGCGCAACAACAACGCGGTTCCACGACAACAGCATCGACAATAACCCAGCAACAAATACCGCCATTGGGTTTGCCCATCCCCTCTTCTACGAAACCACTTGGCCCCTCGCAACAGGCACCAATACCTGTATGTCTTGTTGATGTTTTTTGAAGTAGGATTAGAATGTGTCCGTTTATGGCCGACTCTGAGTGATTTGCCTGCTTTTCATGTCTTTCAAAGGCTCCCGCACCGACATCAACGACAACACCTACCGCGGCAACTGCACCAGTACCAACAGAAGCACCTCAAACAGAAGCGCCGCCACCGACAGAATCCATCGACGACAGGCTGCCTCCTTCGGTTGCCGATTTGGTTTCATCCTTCGAGGCAACGAAAGAGAGATGTGAGTAACTCTTTTGCCTATCTTGCATGTAACTGAGAATCGCTGGCTGCTCTTTGTGTTCTGGTATATTTGTAGTGCTGACTGAAATGGCGTACTCACCTGCAGCTTTGAAAGCCCGGGAAGACACGAGCTTCCTCCAGCACATGCTCGATACGAGTGCACAATTTGTCCCGGATGCGCTGGATTCTGAAAGGTAACATTGCAGAATTTGCGCATTCCAAATCCTCGAAAGAATCCCGCGGAGATCTGGCTGCTGATAGTTTTCACTTTCTTTTGCTGAACATAGGCCCAAGTACTACATGGCCAAGAACCCCTATCCGACACCTGGATACTACCCGCAGACTCCCCTCGGTGTGTTCGAGAACCCGCTTATCTTCGAGAAGTTCGACATCGACACTCTCTTCTTCATCTTCTACTACCAGCAGGGGACATACCAACAGTAAGTTTTTCAATAACCAATTCCGGACCTCCCTTCACGTTGGGTGTATGGAGAATCCTGTTTCGTACTTACGACGACACACGCTGATCTCATTGCCTCCTTGTGATTGCAAAACTTGACATCACAAAAGATACCTCGCCGCTCGTGAGCTCAAACGACAATCCTGGCGTTTCCACAAAAAGTACCTCACATGGTTCCAACGGCATGAGGAGCCCAAAGCGATCACGGATGAGTACGAACAAGGAACGTACATTTACTTCGATTATGAAGGGGCTTGGTGCCAGAGGAAGAAAACTGAATTCAGGTAAATGTAAACACGAGATTGGTTTTTTGCTGGTTTTTGGGTCCTGGGGTTCGCTCAAAGTTGGCTTTTTGGGTGGTTCTTTCGTATGGATATGTTCAAGGATTTTTTTTTATGTGATTCTCCGACCTGGCCCTTGGTTTGTTTTCCATTCACCTCATCAGATTCGAGTACCGATTTCTGGAGGACGCCGAGCTTGTATGATAATGGTTGAAGGAAACACCCCAAAGGAGATCAGTCTGTTTTATCATCTTGTCCTTTACGGGTTTCGGGTTCTCATCGAAAAATAAGAGTATTTGAGGGGGAAAACCATCTTTGTTAGTCCGTTATGTATCCAGATTGACCCTTGCCGGGCAGTTTGTTGGGCAACATTCATGCCCAACCTCAAATATGAGAGGAAACAGATGATTCAAAAAACAAATACAAAACAATTTACTTCTGCTACATGAGAGATAGATATCCGCAGAAAAATGGTTGCAAATACGCAAAGAAAACAATCGATAAAAATAAAAATCAACCATTTCTAAAATAAAAGTCCTCTATGATATATGATCAGGTTTCAGACTGTTAAAGGTCCAGCCGACGGCAAGAGAAATGAGCGGAAACATGGAATCCTCGTGAAACCACGCCACCGGAGCGGTTGGACTGCTGGGTGTGGTTGTTGATGTGAGGGAACGGCTTCACCAATTACAGCAAGACTTTTGTGGTGCTTCCGCAGGCATGACTGAGAATTTCCGTAAAGCCAGATCACCATATGTAATTCTGGCCAACACAAAGCGAATGAGAAAAAGAGAGTGAGCGAAATGCACCTTAACAAGCCGCGCGAAGCGCCAATGAGTGGAATCGGGAGTTCCTACTCAGGTTCCTACTGTCAGACAGCAGACTCACCCTGTACCCATGCGATCGGGATCGATTTCCCCTGTTTCAATCTTTGTCAAAATCGATCGAGCCACTTTCATAAATGCCTCTTCCACCTGTTCACCCGTCAATGCACTCGCTTCCCTAGAATGTACATCATGATTCGCATGTCAGTCGAGAAACCGCCGGACGTTTGCCTCAAAAAGCCGCCCTTCCGATACCGACATCATCATAACAGCAAGTACGAACAGCAAGTAAGAAAGAGCATTCAACCACTCACAAAAACATCAATCCCTTTTCCTGCGCATAATGCGATGCCTCGAGATGCGTAACCTCGCGGTACTCCTCCAGATCCGCCTTATTCCCGACCACAATCGTTACGCAATCCGGACTTGCCAGGTTGCGAGCATCTTCAAGCCACGATGTGAGTGCGAGGAAGCTGTTGCGGTCTGCAACGTCGTATACTAGAATGCAGCCTGCGGCTCCTCGCCAGTAGCTTCTTGTTACTGCTCTTCATTTTCAGTGAGGGATTGGAGGAGAGGTTTGAGTTGGGCGTTCGGATGTTGATACCTGAAGGGGGAGAAGTCGAGAAATGGGTCCTACCTGAATCGCTCTTGCCCTGCTGAGTCCCATATTTGAAGTTTCACTAAAGGTGAAGGAGGAAATACGGAGAAGTTTGCACTTACTTTCTGCACCCATGTTTACCTTCCCACAGCCCTCTCAAATCAAAACAGACTCATGATTGTCCTTTCAGCCGACGAGGTTGGCACAGACCCATGGATGCGTACCCGCTTTGTTTCCAATCCGCACAACTTTTGATCCAAACTCTATCCCGACCTAAAACCGACGACTGTGAGAACAGAGAGTCGAGAGTCTTTTTTTTTCACGTTCCCCTCCAGAGTCAGCTCCAGAGTACGGGGTCCAGACGCTTACCGTGTGTACTGATCCTGCTTTGACTGAAGCAACGCAACCGAAACCTTAGTCGCTTGTTATAATCGAGGTGAGAAATTACTCTGGGTCTTGCATTGCACACTTACACTTGTGTTCGACAAACCGTTGCAATAAGCAAGACCTTTCAAAAGAAAAAGCAATCGCCAACCTCGTATCAATCATCTCTACCTTGAGCCAAATGCATTCCTTCTGTGCCGTTTGCTTTCTTCACACTTTGAACTCACTTGCCAGTGTTGCTGGGGCCAATTACGATGAGTTTCTAAACGCAACGACGAAGGAAAAAGAGGGAAGAAATATCAGCGATTACGGTGTCAAGCATGGATATGAGGAAGTTGCGTTCGTGGGAAAGAGGGGTGGACGGACCAGAAGGAAGTCGTAAGGTTCGGACATTGTCGGGGTGTGAGGGTTTTTGTTTTTGATTTGCGATGCCACTGCGTGTCACAATTTGAGATTTCACCAGACGAGAGAGACACACAGCAAATAATGCTAATCAGCAACTCAGAAGGGTTTGAGGAGAGTTCAGAGGCGGGTGGTAGGGGTGCATCCCACGAGAGGTCAATGCCTTCGCGTTTGGGTTGCGTGTGGAACGGTTTTACCTAACTGCCAGCCAAAATGCCAACTCTGCTAGATGTTTCCTGAAGTTTTCATCTTTTTGGTCATGACTTTCTACTTGATAGGCTTTTAAGCAGTCAGGTTTACGGCCAGGTTTACGGCTGGTTTGCGGTCAGTCGCCTTGCATAGATAGTAGAGATCGATGATTTACAAGGGATATCGGAACGCGCAGGAACACTGTATGGGAACATGGCAATGTTTTTGAACACTGGTCGATGTGAATTCAAGAAACTGGGAGAATCGCTGAACTCCGAAAACTCAGAGTCCA
The DNA here is from genome assembly GCA_027596845.1 of Quaeritorhiza haematococci. NCBI lineage: Eukaryota > Fungi > Chytridiomycota > Chytridiomycetes > Quaeritorhizaceae > Quaeritorhiza > Quaeritorhiza haematococci. Next base: position 789 of record JADGJF010000646.1, on the reverse strand, counting down.
ATTCTCACTCTCGGCATTTGAGTCCAAAAGCAACTTCCTGTAAAGAGTGTAAAGCGTTGCCTGAGGTCTCCGCCGCCAGCGCCGGCTGTGTTTGTCACACATTATCCATTGTGCAACTAAGCTCCTTTCATTTTTTTGCCTCTCAACAACCATGGTATGTACTGGCCCGCCAACCCTGGGGATTCCCCGCATCGCTCTCCCGCGGCCGATTTCTGTAGATCGCGCTTTCCAGCGTCTCAATTCGCGTCCCTCAGTGCTTGATAAGATAATTAATCGACTTTGAAACCTTTTTTTCGTTGCCGTCTGCATAGATTTCCCGATCGCAACTCCTCTGCCGGCTCGCCAAGAGGTACTTGCAAGCACTGATAAAAGTCACTCCAGACGAATGATGAACCCGCATTTTCGTCTTCAACCATTATGAAACTAACCCCTTTCACGTTGAACGATTAACCTCACCACTCTCCCAACAGATCCGGTGCATCACAATCCCTCTCCAGGTCCTCCCAAACAACCACCCCCGCCGCCCTCTTCACCTCCGCCACCTCCACCACAAAATCCTCAATTTCCTCCAGAATATGCACCCCTCGCTGCCAACTCCAAGTCCGGACATTTTCCTCGACGCGTTCGGCGCTTCAGGCTGCTGCTGAGGAGGGTTCAGGGAGCGTGGACCCGAAATTGAAGGCGATTGTGGATCAGATTGCGGAGCTTACGTTGTTGGAGACTGCGGCGCTTGTTAAGGAGCTGCAGGTACTTGTTGTTTCTTTGGAATGGTGCTGCAGTTTTGAGGAC
>JADGJF010000645.1:0-16768 GCA_027596845.1 Quaeritorhiza haematococci | reverse complement strand
CCCCCGGGGGTCGGGCGGGGCCGGCGGGGGGGCGGGCGGCCCGCGCCCGCGCCGCCGCGGGGGGGGGGGGTACCTGGGGGTGCGGAGATAGATGATGGAGTTGGATTCGGAGATTGCAGCGCCGGATTTCCCGCTTGCATCTGCGGGGACATATTCATCATTCCAGCCTGCGCCACCCCGCCCGGCCCCATGGACAACGACGATCTCCGTCTCTCCTGTTGCTGCACCTGCTGCACCTGTTGTTGCTGTTTCTGATGCTGAACCTGCTGCTGAACCTGTTGCTGCATCCTCTGCATCTGCATTTGCTGCATTTGTTGCAACTGTTGAAGTTGGGTTAATTGCTGCTGTTGTTGTTGGGGTGTTTGGGGTGTTTGGGGTGTTTGTTGTGGGGAGGAGGCGGATTCTTGTTGTTGTTGCTGTTGTTGTTGGAGGAGGTACTGCTTCATCATCAGGGTGCGTTGCTGTATGTATTGTTGTTGTTGTTGCGGCGTCCAGTGGGCTGCTTCGGGCGGTAAGCTGAAGGAGAAGGGTAAGCCCGAGGGACCTGCAGTTCCTGTTCCCGTGGCAGAGGCCGACGCACCACCAACACCAGCAGCAGCAGCGCCGCCACCAGCGCCGGGCAAAACACCTCCCGCGATTTGCGGAGAAGTCATCCCCGGCATCGCACCAGCACCCGCCGCACCCACGCCACCAGCAACACCATTAGCCCCCATGCCCATGCCCATGCTCATCCCCGCCGCACCCGAAATCGAGTTCTGCGAAAGTTGCTGCTGGGATTGTTGCTGAAATTGCTGTTGTTGCGCCTGCTGCAAAAGCTGCTGCTGCGCGGCCGCTTTCTGAGCCTGCAACTGCGCATAAATCTGTTTCGCCTGCGGGTTCATTTGGAGGAGTTGTTGGATTTGTTGGTTTCGTTGCTGTTGTTGTTGGAGCTGCTGCAGTTGTTGAAGTTGCTGTACTTGTTGTTGTTGTTGTTGAGCTTGCTGCTGCTGCTGCTGTTGTTGTTGTTGGACTTGTTGTTGTTGGAGGGGGGGAAGTTGTTGGAACGGGAGTTGCTGCTGCTGTTGCGGGGTCTGAGGTTGTTGCTGTGAGAGGGATCCAGGAAACATTTGATGCGCGACGGCCGTTGGATCATTTGTCGAAGAGGGAGACCCGGCAGCAGATGCAGCCGCCATGGCAGCCGCAGCCGATGATTTGCTGACGCTCGATCTCTTCCGGGATGGTCGTGATTTCCCGGGTGCGGCGGGGGTCATAGCCGGGGATTGTACTTGCTGTTGATGAGATTGTAAATCCTGCATTTGACCCTGTGGTGCATTCGTGGATGATGCACCCTGGCCCATCCCTAATGTGCCTGAGCCTGCCGGAGCCCATTGCTGTTGTTGACTCTGGTTTGTGGCTGCGTAGAGTGACGAGGAAGCTCCCGATGTGGGTGTCATTGTCATGAGACCCTCAGATCCACTTCCACCTGGCATGGACATCGACATGGATATGGGAATGGATGACGAGGCAGAGACAGACGGGAGGGGTAAAGACAGACTCCCGTTGGTCAAGTTTCCGATACCGCCCATACCTCCCATCATACCCATACTCGTCATATTCCCTGTCCCATTGGTGATATTACTGCTAGTGCCACCACCGGCAGCCCCACCACCCATCCCACTCCCCGCTCCACTCCCATCAGCGAAAGCAGAAAAGTACTGATTTGAAGACGACAATCCCGGCAAAGAGACGAGCGACCGCGACGGGAAGGATTGTGGTGGTGGTAAAGAGCCGGTCGAGAGTGATGGTGATGGCATCATGGACACAGACGAAGGAGCAGAGGGAGTAACAGCAGACGAAGAAGAGGAAGAAGAAAGTGCCATGCTAGTGCTGAATGCGTTGATAGAAGCGAGGTCCATACCCATCGACGACATGGTTCCGTTTCCAAGACCCGTCATACCCGCCATGCTGGTGCTGATGCCACCCATGCCACCTAAACCACTCATCCCGGAGCCCATTCCACCTATACCTCCGAGACTTCCGAGTCCACCCATTGTCGTATCTGCACCACTCGTGGCACTAGCACCGACGGCGGTCCATCCACTACCACCTCCGGGTCCCCCACCACCTCCAGGTGCACCCCCGCCACCGGGCTGGTGTTGCTGGGTATGTTGTTGCTGCTGGAAGTGTGCCCCGGGCGAAGCAAACATATTTGAATCGCCCGCGGATTGGTTTTGATAGAACCCTTGTTGTTGTTGCTGATGATGCTGATGGGGTTGGTGAAACATGGACTGAGAGGGTGGCATAGCGGACGAGATGGGGGGCGATGTGAAGTTGTTTCCGTCCATTTTTGAAGGATGTGGATGGATTAAGATATTGATGACCGCTCGGAAGGTGATGGATTAGTCGTTAGCGGTCAGGAGGTAGACCGGTTACAGGTGGTTGTTCGGTCTGGGAAAAGCAACCCCGAGTACGATGGCAGAAGCTGAGAAATGAAGTTTTTGTTTTCAGAAGAGATAAATAAGATAGAGTAAACAGATTAGATCGAAGTGGTGTCAGCAAGTAGGTTGGGAGAATTGCACGCAGGGAGAGTTTAGCAGTAAGCGCAGGCGTATGAATGAGAGTGGGCATCGTCGTCATCATGTTTTCATAGGTTTTTTCATCAACCAAAATAAAAAACCGGAGTTCTAAAAAAACGGCGGCGTTTTGGGATTGAGATTGTCGGAGTTTAATTTTTTACCTGCGTCATCCAAACGTGATTTTGGATATATGGCCGAGTATAGACTTTTGGGACAGCTCTTGCTCAGGGAGAAAACGGGAAGGGTGTGTGTGTGCCTGCTTGCAGACTCAACATCAAAAACGCTCTACATTCCTGCCTTCCTTTTTGGGAACAATTGTGTCACCATTTTCGTTCTGCGTGATTGGATGATCGATCTCCAGAAAAAGTCGGTGGCGCAGGAAACGTCCCAATTCCGCGAAACTTTTTGGCTATTTCGCTCAAAGGCGCCCGAACATCTTCCACTCCAGGGCGATCGTCTCGCTGCCATTCTCACAAGTCGTCGCGTTCCTCGTATATTCTCTGTGGTGGCCAATTCTCGGATTTTTTCGGGTTTTTTCCTCATAGTTCTACAGTTCGTGAGTTTTGTGGATTGCAACTCCGACATTTGTGTTGTCTTTCGGATTTCATGCGGTTCCCCCTTGAATGATGATCAGCAACCACCACAACCCGACATGCTGGAGGATTGAGATTACGATGGTGCTGCACTTCTTTTGCATGCTCGTTATCTTGCTTCTGGCGGATGAAGAGGAGACAAAGGTGAGGGAGGGCAGAGGAAGAGGAGGAACCGGAGGAAGGGCTTCATGTCTTGGATGGAATCCGGAACTTGGCTCTCGAACAGGCTCACATTCCAATGAAACAAGAATGAGAAAATGTAGTTCTCAAACAGGTTCTCAAATCCTAATCCAAACTCGGAGTGGTAATATTGAGCTTCAAGTTTACGAATACACTATGGCTGAGAAGTAGCAAGATTGTTGAGGATAGTGACATGATTTTTTCTAATGGTTTTGAAAGGAGCATGTGGACTCAGACGGGCGCTGGACCATGTCTCGTTTCTCGCTTTCAACGAATCCTGAATCACAAGCAGGAGGAGGTTCCAAAAGTCTCCAACCCGGGTTTTTCATGGCTTGTACTACCGTACCATTTTGGTGGTTGTTGGCGCCGGACGCAGTTTGGGATGGTCGAAGTTTAGGTCCAAATTCTTGCCTGCAATATGAAAAGTCAGCAGCAAATGTTTTGGAAATGAGTACTCGTTAAGGAGAAAATGATCATATTTAACAACATAGCTTTGCGCCGTTACGATATTAGGTTGGCACTGACGGATTCAGTAGTAGTTGGTGGTATTGGGTCACGGTATGGTTGCAAATGACCAAGTCGACGAAATTGTTGGCCATGTAGATGTGAAATGGCCGTCGACTATCTTATGTTTTCAAATGTGTATACAAGTTTCAATTTTTTGGAAGGACTTGCTTACCTGAAGGCTCTTACGGCTTCCTCTCGCTTGCTCTCCAAAGCAATAAGACCTGCAAGAAAGAGCATGTACAGACGTGGACATGAGTAGAATGACCAAGTGAACGTAAAATCAAGTGTCCAATAATCCCCATTAGAACGCAGATGTCTTTGGACCAGCTTCCCAGACCCCAGTCTTTGAACAGCGCCAGGTTGACCTGCATCTGGCCGGTTTGGTCGAGTGCGCCTTGAAAATTCAAAGACCGCTCAGACCAAGCGCTCGGACTTGGCTCAGACTGGGTCCATTCGAGCCACCAGGAGCCATTAATCATTCGTCCTTCAAATCCTCAAAGTACCGCCACCTTCCTCAAATAATTCAAATTCCTCATGTCCTCGGACACTCAGTCTACGCTGAGATTTTTGGGTGGGCTCGAGCGCCAACGCAGGGTACTTTTCGGCGAAGCACAAGCAGCACACCACCACCACCACCACACACCCCAACACCGGAAATGGAGCTCGAAAACCTACTCCTCTCTCTTCACCGTATCGTTCCTCGCTCCACCTCTCTCCAACTATGAAGTTGCAACGTCACCATTGTCGGAAAATCTTCCGAGTCATCACAACCAGACCACGAAACAACCACATCATAGCCAACTCCCTCCCGAAAGCTTGATTTTGCTGCGTTTGCTTTCTGCTCCTTTCCTCTCCATATCTTTCCGACGTTACCAAAAACGATCGTCGAGGTTCACCATATCACCACCCACCTGCTAGCTCCGCGGCTCCTACAGCCGGCGTGTCCAAGCTAGCCGCTACTTCCACGGCCCCAGGTGCCTGCGTGTCCAAACTAGCCTCTAGCTCCGCGGCCACGAGTGCCGGCATGTCCAAGCTAGACGACGATGACGCGGCTCGTCAGCCGACCTCCCTTCTCCGACGCTAGCTCCACGGCCCCTAGTGCTGGCGTGTCCAAGCTAGATTACGCGGCTCGTAAGCCGAAGTACCGCAGCGAACGCTAGCTCCGCGGCTTACCCAGTCGGCCTGTCCAAGCTAGACCACCTACGCCTAACTCGTAGGCTTCGCCGCCCGCTTCTGCGGCGTCTAACTCGTACACTCTTTCGTCGCCTTTGGTGAATGGCACGTCGTTTTGCCTATACCGTGATCTCATCGTCCGTTTGATCCCCAGTCTAAGAGAAATACGGCGAGTCACGCCCCAATCCGCCGCATCGACCTCTAATATGAGGAATAAATCTGCCCGATTTTTTAGGGTCTCGCTAGTCAACATACTCGTCGAATCCACTAATGCTACATCGTTTTACCCAATATTGCAAGGATCTCATCACCCAATTACTTATCGTTTGATCTCTGACAAAGGGAATCTCTGCCCGATTTTCGGGGCATTTATCTCACCCCTGATACAGACAAACTCGGTCTGATTTTTTCGAAATCTAGTTTGTTATTACTATAACTCCGCCGCATCGACGTTTAGTGTCAAGGGACCTCCGGTCGCCCGTCAACATGCTCGTCAACTTCACTCTTGTTCAATAAAACCGCTCCTACTTTTGCAGAACCGCCTAACTCTCTATCTCCCTCAAAGTTTCAACCAAAGATCAACCTCGCCACGCAGGGAGATGCAAAACCAAATCAACATCGAATCGCCCAATATCGTCCCCGTACCTACCAACTCCAATAGTCGAAAGAACGCCACCAAAACCTTCACCAAACCCAAACCACCGTCCCACAGACGGAAGCAGTCACTACCACCAGGGTCACCACGATCACCGCTATCACCCACCCCCCTTAATCGAACGCAGATGCCACGAACACTGCAACAAAAGCAAGTCCGCAACAAAATCACAACCGAGAGAAGGACGGCGGCGAAAAGGCACCCGAGCCAGACAATCTCGAACGAAACGAAGTGCGTAAACGCTAGTAAGTGCGGATGCACACATCAAAAAGATAACCCAAATGCAGGTACCAACATAAACAACACCAACTCCCCGGTCCCGGCTGACCCGCTACTACACAACCATGAACAGAACCGTGAGCGCATCCCGCAGACACCAATAAACAATTTCCACACGGTCATCGCAAGAGCCTAACAGAAACGAAGCGCACTCTGCTATCGACACCAGCACCACGACGAAAGACGGACATTGCACATGGGCGGAGATTCTGATGGGTGTATGGAAATGGGCTTGAATGATGGGATTATGTATTGAATGGGATGTATGTACGGGATGTTTGAAGAGAACTACGTGGGTCTGAAACGTAGGCGGCGAGGTCCAGTATAGGTCCACTGGCGGCGAGGCCCAGTGTAGGTCCACTGGCGCCGATGACCCTCGACCATGGGTGGGACTATGGTGTTGTGCGGTGAAAAGGACAGTTCCCCCATGTGTTGGCGGCGGTGTCGTGCCTTTCTGTTGGGGTGATTTGGGACTCATCATAATCGGCGTCCTGGCAATCTTGCAACAATCTCAAAGTTGTCAAATGTGAAATATCATCTTTTTCGTAACCAGCATTACAACCATCTGAAAACAAAACCTCTCTACATTATCCTCCTCATCTAATTATCTAGTTGACTTAAATCATGGACGAGGAACCACCATTGCTTCTTGACGACTCAGCTCCCTCCCATGGCCCTTTATAATGATAGGAGCGTAAAGTTTCTCCCTGGATGAGTGAATCTTCCGAATCCACAGTCAACTCCTGCCGAAACTTACTCTTCCCTTTGTTTGAAGGAGCGCCGGGAGTATTGCCGAGCGTTACCGCAGTACGAGCAGTCCTCGCAGATCTTGCACTCGCAGTCGCAGGGGGAGATGAAGGTGGTTCGAACGTATTGCCGCTTCTCCTCTTGTGGTTGTTCAACCCACTCTCGGTTGATCTGAAGTGGGTCCTCTTTGGTGTGATGTTCGCATAGGCCATCCACAATTTGGGGACTGCAAAGATTCCCACCGACACGATTGTCACGAAATTGACTGCAAGACCTTCGAGGAGGTAGATAGCTTGCGCGCTCGATAAGACCAGTGTGACGGGGATGACGGCAAACGCAGTGAAGGAAATGAGGAGGATCGCAACCATGACGAATCTGGTCTCGTTGTAAGCATCCGGAACGTTCCTGGATCTCCATGCGATGAAGCACCCATAAACGATCATGACCGCGTTGATTGAAAACAAAATAGCGACGGGGATTTGGTGGAAGGGCTTGCATTCCAGTTGTGTGTATGAACCAGCACCCCGCAAGTCGATTGTTCGTTCTTGAACCCCGGGCGAGCCGACAGCAGATAGGGCTATCAAAGAGCTGACCTCGAAAAGCATGATAATCCCTAGTTGCTTGTTCATATTGGCGAGAGACAGTTGCTCTTTGCCTAGCCGTTTCCCTCCTTGGCCGAGCCTGAAAATCGCATTAACGCGCATCATCTTAACCAAAAACCCTCCAAAAAAGGTTGAGAACCCCAGAACAAGGAACCACGGCCGTGCGATGCAGAGTGCATGCGAAGGAGCTCCCGGTTGCAGATACACAAACACGAACATCAAAATCGACCCGAAGAAAATCACCAAGCAGAATTCGAACGTTGCCGCTTTGATTGCTACTTCGTTCCTGTACCAGACGAAGCCGATGATATACAGCACGGAGAAGAAAGTGCCGAAAGTGCTGATGCCCGCCATTGCAAGACCGACTGTGCTGTCGGGAACGATGAAGGGACATTCGATGTTGTAGATTGGTTGGGGGGATTGGAAAGCGCCGGGTTTGCAGGGTGTCGCAGGACTCGAGATAAACGATAGGATCTTGGTGTTGTTCGCGAGACAGTCGGAAATGACGGACGAGTAATCCAGTGCGTTGCATTCTCTTGGCGGTTTCTCTGCCAGAAGAAAAAGGATTAGATGCTGTTAGACATGGATCTCAACCACCTCCTATACTTTTCGCAGTGCCACCCCCTTCACCGTTCTCTCTCTTTTCCTCCCTCTATCCCCATAATCCCCACAGATAACAAATAGCGGACGACTTACCAAACAGATAGTCGATAATCTTGCACGCCCTCTCCGTCACGACCTGCGCACTAAAATTCTTGTAAAGCATCTCAACCATCATCAACCTGAACGGCTTGTACTCCAAAAGCCCTCTCCAGTTCCTGTACGGAGCCCCCGGATACTGAACCGGCACTCCTCTTGTCATAAGCTGTTTCGAGAACTGATACACAGGTGTCTTGAAAAACCCATAATTCCCAAACGACTTGAGAGGCGGAACGGCGCCTTCCGACGTCAAGCGCGGAACAAACGTATCCCTCGGATTGATCAAAACGGTGAGATACTTCCACGCAACGTCCTTGTGTTTCGAGTACTTGGGGATGATAGCACCACTTCCGCCGACGAAGGTGAAATGGCCGGGGGGGAATCCAAAACCTAGATCGTTTCGCCCTTTGAATTGGACTTCGTAGAAGATGCAGCCGATCGGGACGATACCCATGGTGAACATTGGAGGGCATGAGTTATCGTAAAGGCTTGCAAGGGCTTTGACACCTTCTGACTGAGACAGAATGTCTGTGTCTGGATTCCTGTCCCTCAAAAAATCTACGATCGCCTTGTCGTTGCTGAGTCTTGTCCGATCGAGGATGTAGTCCGCGATTCCGTTTCGGAGAGGCTGGCGAATGTATTTCTCCAAGGCATCGTACCAGCGCTGGTTGCGAAGGCCGCAGGTGCCGTTCTGATTGACAAGATGGACGTTTGCGAGACGACCAAGGGTTGGCATCAAGGTGAACGTTTCCTCGTCCAAGTTTCTGATTGTCAAATAGTGAGGAAACATCGGAACCGGGATTGTCAGATCAGTAGTTTCTGCTTCATACTCAACGTCTTGAGCGTAGTAAATGGACGTTTCTACGTGCGAGCCTTTCAGCCGTTTACAAGTTCTTGTTTACTTACGACAGCATCTGAAATCCATTGGGTCTCCCAGAGTTTTTCAATTTCGTCGCATACTCCAGATATATGTCCCAGTTCCACGACAGGCCAGAGGGAACAGCTGTGCGAAAAAATTCGAGAGGGAAAGACAAAAAAGAAGAGGGAGTAAGGTCATTTTGACCGGTCAACCTAAATCCCATTTTCTTTTCGAAACGAGATGATGTGGAGACCCGAAACGAAAAGCATTCCCAAGTCCATGTCTTCTCGCATTCCCCCAAATTCAACACAAATTCCAATTTGGACGAGCACAAAGAAAGGGGAGAACTAACCCCAAGAACCAAAGGGCGGAGGTAGAGTCATATTGAGTTGCGTGAAGATCGTTTTACTGTAATAGAGAGCTCGAAGATCGGACACAAGGGGCATACCGACCCACGAGTCGCCTGTTGAAATGAAATTGATCGACGGTTAGTACCAGACATTCACTGTCATGGGCCGAAACACACCCATTCCCTTCTATCACAAAACAGTCCGCCACCGCGACAAAACAACGCGTCGGATTATAACCGGAAAGACCTTCTAGCAATCTCACCAATCTTGTAGTCATAATATGTGGATTTGAAGAACTCATCCTCCAGCACCATCCCCGTTTCCTCTGTGTATTGCTCAAAGTACCGATCGAGGGGCTCCACCTCATCTAAATAGAATCGCTCGGGAATCTGTGTTGTGCCGAGAATGACGATGTCGGGGCATGGAAGGGAACCATTGTTTGATCCATTGCAGATTCGGCGGCTGGTTACTGTTTCCCAGCCTACGATGGAAACTACGCCTTTGAGATTGGGGTTTTGAGCGACGATGTCAACTAGGGCGGAGGCGAGTACGAAGGGTCGCTGGAGGATGGGGGAGGGGGTGAAGCAATAGGGTAATGAATGGTGGACGTTCAACAACAACGACAAGGAAGACGGAATGCGATTTTGTGATTTAATGCATTTAACTGCTTCATTATGCTTACGCCGTCAAAGAAGAAACCATAGTCCCACGGTATCCAAATTTCGAATATCTCCGTCCCGTTGCCAACCGTAAGTCTTTGCACAGAGTCATACCGCGAATTTGTTAACCCCAAACTCGAAGGCGCGACATTCTTTATGGTCGTGAATATTTGGACCCCGAATTTGTCGAATGCTGTGATGGGGATAGTACCTCCAACGCGGCATATTGACGCGAGAAGGCTTAACACTAGAACCAACAAGAACACGGTTATCGACATTTTGGGGGTATCGTTGTTAACGTTGCAGCCCCGTTCCTTCGTTGTGTTAAGGTAAGTAGGGTGTGATAAGATTGCACCGGTCTCCGTTCGTGTCTCCCTCAATCTCTATCATACAAACCAACCAATAGTTCACGGGGTGAAGGGGAAGTAAACAGAAAAGCGCTCAGGTGACTCATTTCTTGGATCAGCCAATTTTTCCGTTGGGATGGAAGTTTCGCGAGCAAGGCCAGAACCACATCTTTTTCTGGGCTACCGAAGAACGACCAAAAAAAGATCGTTACCCTTGCGTACCTCGTGTTCTCTCAAAGGAGGTTGGATTGAGATATGAGGCACCCGCGGACCCCCACGTCAGTTCTGGAAAAGAAAAGAAAGGGGACGCGTGTGATAGGTCGAAATGGGGTTTCACACGAACCTTCACGAAACTTACATTTGCGACTTCGACTTAGGTGATTGGTCGATGGAAGTTCAAATATTTGATCAATAGACCATATGTGATTGATGTGATAGCCAGTTCACTGTGGAAAGACCAAAGGTCACTCCCTACGGCCCATTTAGATCATGATTTGGTTGGCTTCCAAGAATATCAACGCATATTTCCATCTTCATAAATGTTCCCTCAACCGACTTCAAGCGACTGGTTTTCCCGAAGCGTACACGTGCACTTGTGAGAAGGTCAAATGCCTCGACTTCTCGGAATACGTGCATGGAAGTTCGGGTATGGGGCACATTTCTTGTATATGTGGGAACCCGTGTTCCGCAACACACGAAATTGTCTTTTCATCGGACCGATCCGAGCAACACGACATTTCCCTGTTTCCTTTGTCGCTGACTATAAGCCCGTTATTTTCTCCATAGATCACCCTGAAGTTTCCTGGAACATCCACGGTGAGATTTACTTTTTTCCAACCTTATACAAAACGATTGGAACAAAGTTGGCGATCCACTATTTTGCATTGTTGTGATTGGGATGCTATGTGAGGGACTGGACTTACCAGCTGTCTTTCCATCGCGAAGTTTGACGGATCATCACCGCGAGTTTCGGCGGATTTGAATACGGTCAGCGCCATAATCACTTCGTGGATCGAGAAGGCTGGTTGCTTTCATTATAGAATCAAACCGGAGGAATGACTTCAAACGGACTCATTTCACTGAACATACACAGCATCAGTCATCCAATTCAATTTTGCCCGTGCATCCTCCAAACCTCTGTTCATGATCTGCTATTAATAATGTCTGAGACCTTTCATATTTTACATCCTAATTGTGGTCTCCCCTTGTAAACTCCTCGGGGTGTGGGATCATCAAGGAGGTAGAGGGTAGAACAAGGTTACTGAAGCTCCGCTTTTATCGTCGACGTCATCAAGGCTCCTGCCAATCTTTACCCTTGATATCGTTCAAAGGAACCAATATTCTTTCTGGGACGGAATTTCGTGTAGGTCGAGATGCGTGGGTATTTGAGTTCTGCGCTTGAGGTTCGTCTTGGCCCAAGTTGCTCTTGCTTCAATCGTAGTCCGTCCTTTTCGGTGTTATGTTCATGTATGGCATCCACAACTTCGGGATTGCAAAGATCGCCATTGAAACGGTTGTAGCAAAATTGATTGCCAGACTTTCAAGAAGGTACACGGATTGGGCGTTCGACATGACGAGCGTAACCGGAATGACGGCGACAGCAGTGAACGAAATCAGAAGCATCGCCGCCATGATAAATTTCGTCTCGTTGTAGGCGCCCGGAACATTTCTGGATCTCCATGCGATGAAGCAACCCTAAACTATCAATATCGCATTGAAAGCACCGAGCACGAGAAGGGGGATTTGATTGAAGCGTCTGCATTGCATTTCGGCATATGAACCAACACCCCTCAATTCGATTTTTGTCTGAACAACTCCAGGCGAGTCGATGATAGACAGGGCAATCAGAGAGCCGATCGCAAAGACCAAGATAATCCCCAGTTGCTGGAGCATTGTTAAGAGAGAGAGTTGCTTCGGGTTCGGTTGCTTTCCCTCTCTTCCAGACCTGAAAATGACATCCACGCGCACCATTTTGATGAGGAAGCCGCCAAAAAAGGTTGCGAACCCCAGGATGAGCAACCACGGTCGAGCGACGCAGGTGGCATCCGAAGGAACGCCCCCCTGCAGGAGCACGGATACGTACATATGGATGGACCCGAGGAAAATGACCAAGCAGAATTCGAATGTTGCCGCCTTGATAGCTGCTTTCTGTCTGTACCAAACGAAACCGATGCTGTAAAAGACGGATGCGAGAGTACCAACGCTCGCAATTCCAGAAATTGCAAGACCAATTGTACTCTCTCGAACGATGAAAGGACAATCGATGCTGTAGAGGGACTGCGGTATCTGGAAGGTGCCGTTCGTGCACGGTGATGTAGGAGTCCAAAGGTATGAGAAGAATTTGGTGTTGTTTGCGAGACAGTCAGATATCACCGAGGTGTAATCCATTGGGCCGCACTCTCTTGGTGGTTTCTGCCAACAAAAGTTGGATCGATGCCGTTAGAAAGGGCATTAGACCAACCAGACACAATTTTCCTTGAAATTGAGTGACGGCTCTAACACCACAACCACCACTCTCTCCCTCTCCCAATATCTCCCGGAAACCTAGGGAAACGGACTCACCGAAGAGGTAGTCGATTATCTGGCACGCCCTCTCTGTTGCGACCTTCGCGCTGAAGTTCTTATAAATCATTTCGAAGATCATCAGCCTAAAGGGTTTGTACTCTTGAAGGCCTTCCCAATTCGTATACGGTGCCGAGGGATACTGAACTGGTATTCCGCGCTTCATGAGTTCTTTCGAAAACTGATACACCGGTGTCCTGAAAAACTTATAATCCCCAAACGACTTGAGAGGCGGAATTGAGCCTTCCGATGTTAGGCGCGGAACGAAGATTTCATTTTCATTAGGATTGATAAAATGTGCGAGGTATTTCCACGCCATATCCTTGTTTTTGGAATGATTGGGGATGATGGCGCCACTTCCTCCAAATCAATGAAGGTGAAGTGACCGGGGGGAAAACCGAAGCCTATGTCGTTCCGTCTCCTGTATTCAACCTCGTGGAAGATACAGGCTATGGGTACGATGCCCATCGTGTTCATCGGTGGACATACGTTATCGTTTACGCGGGCTAGGGCTTTAATCGCATCTGTCTGAGACAGAACGTCTTTGTTCGGATTCTGTCGCTCAAAAACTCCCGGATCACCTGGTTGTTGTTGACTTTTGCCACATCTATACGATACTCTGCGATGCCGTTTTTGAGAGGCTGGCGAATATATTTCTCCAAGACATCGTACCAACGTTGGTTGCGGAGGCCACAGGTACCATTCGCATTTACGAGCTGAACGTTCGCGAGACGACCAAGGGTTGGCATGAAGACTAACATTTCCTCGTTCACATTCCTTGTTGCCAATACGAGGATATGGGAAACTTGATAGTCAGACCAGTGCTTCCTGACTGCAGCAAATCGAAGGTCGGACTACAAGTCACTCCTCACATCTCGTCCCAAAACAGCGCTTGCTTACTTACGTTTCAATCTGAAATCCAATGGATTTACCGGAATTTTTCAATTTCGTCGCATACTCCAAGAATCTGTCCCAGTTCCATGACAAGCCAGAGGGAACGGCTGTTCGAATGTTTGAGAGAGAATGTGTGTGGGGAGAATGTTCTTAATGGTTTCCCTCCAAGCCCTTTCTTGTTTCGGAAGGAATCCCGGCGCACCAACGTTGAGTGTTGAGTATGTTCCGGCGCTCTACATTCGAAACGGACCGAGAAACAAGTGAACACTAATTACCCCATGAACCAGATGGTGGAGGCTGCGTCATACTGAGGTTGATGAAGGATGGTTTGATGTAGTAGAGAGCTCGAAGATCGGAGACAAGGGGTAGACCGACCCACGAGTTGGCTGAAAAATGACATTGGAGGGCGGTTGTCAAAACTTCGCTCAATAATTCCATAGCTAGAACCTAGGCGCGATCCCCTTCTCGCGTACCGGAGCACGCTTGCTCTTCGATAACCAACTCGGCCATTATAGTCAAGTGTGCTCACCGATTTTGTAGTCATAATAACTAGAATTGAAGAAATCGTCTTCAAGCACCATCCCCGTTGCCTCAGTGTATTGCGCAAAGTACCGATCAAGAGGCTCCACCTCACCGACGTAGAATCGCTCCGGAATGTGCGTCGTACCAAGGACAATGACATCAAAACATGGCAGAGCACCATCATCCATTCCGTTACAGATGCGGCGACTCCTTACAGTCTCCCAACCCACGATGGATATTTTGCCTTTGATCCGAGGATTTTCAGCGACAATATCACACAGAGCAGATGCGAATACAAACGGTCTCTGAAAGTTGGCAGATAGCATGCAAAGATTGTGAATGATCATGGACTTCAGGGATTCGACGTAAGGTGGAGATGGCATGAATGGCTTTTGCACATACTCGCTCCATCATAGTAAAATCCATACGACCAAGGAACCCAAACCTGATTAATAATTGCAACGTTCAGACCCAGAAGTGTACCATACCCCATACTTCACTACATTGATAACCCGTAATTTTACCTCGAATATCTCCGTCCCGTTACCAACCGTGAGGCTCTGTACCAAGTCATAATTCGGATGCAATGTACCTAAGCTCGTGGGGAAAATATTCAACACGAGTTGGAGGTGTGAGGAAGAGGACTATGAGTAGAAACAATGATAGCGTCATTTGGCGTATCGTGCTCACGTTTCCTCGTTGTCTTCCACGTTTTCTTGCGTGTCTCGCAAAAATCAAGCGCAGTATGAATTTGGCGCCGGGCTTATAAGTGAAAAGAAATCGGCCAGGTGACTTATCTTTGGAGCTGCGAGATTTGGTTTGGGATCGGTTGGGACGAAAACACGGATAATCACACTTATCAGGCATGGAAAAAGCTTGTTCGACAACTTGAGACACACATATCTTCGAATTCTGTCCACAAGTCATTGGGCAAAATATTTCAAATGAAATGGACGTGGAGTTACTGCTTCATATTCGAATACCTCACCTCACACGTCATATTCATAAATCATAATTTGATTTTCCGCAAATATTGTAAATCGCTTGTTTGTTCCAAATTTGTCAAATTCGATCTTTTGAAAAAGACGCCCCCGGTTTGCATCTTCTGTCATCCTCTCTGGCTCTGTCCGTATCTATTTAGGGTGTGCTTTTCGATCATGCTATTTGCGGTGATCAAGATAATACACAAATCTCAAACCCCATTTCAATTACACATAGAAACACCTACGTCAGAACGTCGGGCACATTTTTAGGGCAGCAGTGGAATTATTCTGAGGCCGTTCCTTGATTGATAGGTGACTCGTGCATTATCACACCATGTCGATGCTTCGGCTTCAGATCGTTTAAAGGAACGAAAAGCTTCTCGGAGCTATTGTGTGTTGCCACGGTACCGGCCGCTGCTGCAGTTCTTGCTGGGGGAGCTCCACGTGTATTGTTACCATTCTCACCCCTCGTCCTATTCATGTTGTTCTCGCTTGCTTCGAAGTCCGTCCGTTTCGGGATGATGTTCATGTATGCCATCCACAATTTAGGGATGGCAAAGATCCCCACCGAAACAGTTGTGGCGAAATTGATCCCAAGACCCTCAAGAAGGTACACGGCCTGGGCGTTTGACATAACCAAGGTGACCGGGACGACAGCGACAGCCGTGAACGAGATCAGCAGCATAGCGACCATAATGAATTTCGTCTCGTTGTAGGCGTCCGGAACATTTCTACATTTCCATGCAATGAAGCAGCCGTAAATGATCAGCATCGCGTTGATTGCGAATAGCAGAACGACGGGGATTTGGTGAAAGGGTTTGCATCGCATTTCAGTGTATGAACCAACACCCCGCAATTCGATTGTTGTCCGTATTGCTCCGGGCGAGTCAATGATAGACAGCGCGATTAAAGAACCGATCTCAAAAACCAAAATGATTCCCAGTTGCTGAAGCATGGTTAAGAGAGATAGTTGCTTCGGGCTCGGTAGCCTCCCCGCTCTGCCAGACCTGAAAATAACATCCACCCGCACCATTTTGATCAAAAAGCCGCCAAAAAACGTTGCGAACCCCAGGACAAGGAACCAAGGTCGGGCAATGCAGAGCGCGTGCGAAGGAGCCCCTGCCTTTAGGAACACGGATACGCACATAAGGATCGACCCGAAGAAAATCACCAAACAGACTTCGAACGTTGCAGCCTTGACAGCTACTTTCTCCCGGTACCAAATGAAGCCGATAGAGTACAACACTGACGTGAAGATGCCAAAAGTGCTTATTCCTGAAATTCCAAGACCAATGGCACTTTCTGGAACGACGAATGAGCAGTCAAGGTTGTAGATGGGTTGGGGTGCTTGGAAGGTACCGTTTTTGCATGGTGTGTCGGCGGCCGAGACGTATGACATGATCTTGGTGTTGTTGGGCAGACAATCCGAAATGACGGTGGAGTAATCAGTCAGGCCGCATTCCCGTTCTGCCAGTAAAAAACGTTCATATGGATGCGGTTAGGCATGGACACAAACAATCGGTGTTTTTCTGCTTGGCAGAGCAGACAAGACGTGGCGCAATCAATAATCTCGTTCCCCTACCCCTCCACGCCTTCTGCGCG
>JADGJF010000644.1:0-16787 GCA_027596845.1 Quaeritorhiza haematococci | reverse complement strand
GGGGGAAACAGATGAGTGTTAGCGCGAACTCAAGAGCAACACGTCAAAGAGACAGATCTGAATTCCATCTTACCAGTGCCCGAGGGAATAAGCTCCATAGATTTCCTACAGCACAAAGATGGGGACAGAAATACGTCCATGAGAGACCGATCCGAAAAACAAGCAAAAGACCCTAAACCGTGGAAAAGCGCATACCCCCAGAATTTCGTCTTGATGTAACTGTCTTGGTAGAAGATGTAATTTTTGGATTCGGCATGACATGCCATGATGGGTGGATGATGGCTCACTTTCTCGGAAACGAATCTGAACCCTTTGTCATCCCGCACGGCTTCGTAGGTCTCCCCAAGCAAGGGATTGAACTAGAAAGACGTTAAGATGAGAGTGTATTCGATTGATATGCCAAATTGGCACACAAATGAGATCATGCACTGGCAACGTTTTCAACACTTACGGGTTTCCTTCCTGCCCTATTGACGGTGGACGAGTATGCCGAGATTGCAAATGCTGCAGAAAGTGAAGAGGGTACGGAAGGTAATTAGCGCCGATTTCAGGGCAGCATGAAATATCCGCAACAAATTACTCACCAGTAACCAAGACCATCCGGTCCACAGGATCGGGCGTGCCTGCTGCCGCATCCAGCAGTTCGCTGTACTCCAGTTCTTCACAGAGCTTTTGAAGGAGGTTCAGCGGTTCGTTCAGGGCGATAGGCATGGCTACGGTGGACAGATCCTTGCCAACCTGTTGATCCAAAATTCAAATCAAGAACCGTCAGTCTCATGGATTCTTTTGGCTTGACGATGTAATGATAAGACAGTTATACGAACATTGTTCCTCAAAATCGACATAATGCTGATGTTCTCCATGGATACGAGGGGTCCACCAAGGGCTTTTCTCCGAACGACAACGGCTTTTGGTTTCGGCGGTGGTTCCTCCTTCTGTGGCTCCGATCCATCAGTAGCTTGCACGCTGGCCGTGATTTCTTGTTTCAATGAGCTTCCTTGGAACGTTTGAACCGGGCTTGGCGGCGTTGTGGTTCCGGCATCCTCGCTGTCGTAATTGTAATCGCTATCCTCCACTCGGTCCTCTTCAGCTTCGGCCATCTCATCTTCGGAGTCGGACATGTCTTCCGATTCTGTGCCTTCCTCTGCGTCGTAGAAAACATCTTCGCGTGCGGAGCCAGATGCCATGGAATGCGAGCGGCCGTGTTCTCCAAGGGCACCGATTGATGTGGCAATGGAAAGCGTAGAAGCTTGCTGAGCTCCTTTCGTGGTGATCGACCCGGCTGGTACGAAATCGATAAGGGTGACAGGATCGAGCCCAAACCGAGTCCGGATGCGATTATTGTCCATCAAGCAGGCCTGAAGTGCCGTTTCCGCTTGCAAAGCGATGTTCTGGATACGCTCTTTGTTGACAAGCATCGAATGGTTGTACGCGGTAAGTCTGCGCTGCACCTGTGAGGCGTTCGTAACAAGGTGGGAGCAGACATCCGATAACGATCCAAGGATCAACGTGAAGTCTGCAGAAAACAAGTATGTATGCTTAAACGTGAACTATAATGGATTCGAATTGTGCAAGATCTTCATCATTACCTTTCCAAGAGCTCTTGCTATCAATCCGACCCTTTGAAGAGTCGATAAGCACGCTCATATTGTTGAGCTCCTTAGTCAAGTTCGCGACCATATTCCCTAAATCCTTTTCCAGTTCGTCGAGGTCCGGGTTGTTCAGCATGATCTTCGAGTTCCGCTTGTCTCGTGTGGCAGTCGTAGCGTCTTCTGGTGTGCCATCACTCATGTCGACTTGCATGGATTTAGGAGTGGCATACTTCTCGATGGCGGCGATCCACATTTGGAAATCTTGTCGATTCACGGCCTTGAAGTGGAACAAATTCTGGCCGGAGTCTTAAACCATAACACGTGCAACAAGTGGGATTAGCAAAGACTGACTGATGGTGAGAAGTTTGAGGGAATGTCTAGACATACCTATGTCGATTAACAAGTGATCTAAACGAAAGACATCAGAGGGGATGCGTGTTAATGGATTTTTCGGAGCGGAAGCAAACTCACGATGCGAACTTTTGCGAATAACCCACCATGTTGCAAATGAACGGCAGACTTTGGCAAATGGGCAGATCCACGGCTGTGACTGTATCATAGACGTTAATTTAGAGACCGAAATTGGCGAATAATATCTAGACTAACCCAGACATTGATCAAAAACACATCAAATACCTTCCGGGATGCTTGTAGTAAGTGAGCGTTCCTTCCGGATCGATCCTCAGCCAACGCTTCAGGTAGCCTTGCATTCTGCGGTTTCCCTTTTTCAGAATCCAACCTTCGACCTCCTTTTTTGGCGCGTCCAATGTTGGTTCCACATCTTTCAAGGCGACAAAGAAGAAGAGCTTCTTGGACGTATTGCTGCAACCCAAAAATATGAATCATAAGAGCCCAACTTCTGGTGTTGGTGAGAACCGCTCCCACCCGAAGAAACAAGGACGAAATCTGAACAGCTGGTTCACTCACACTGAGAAGGTGTTATCAAACAGCAGAACGCTGGTGGAGAAGAAAGGGATTTGAAGGTTGCAAGAATGTGAATAAAGCTGGTGAATCATCGAAGTGCCTGAAAGCTGCCATTCTACAGCTTCAAATCAAATAGAAGAAACAACAGTTTTCCAACTTACTACGTGCCCGGTTCCTTCACGAGATAGCTCCCCTTGATTGTTAATTTCGACGAGTCGTAGTGAGCTATAGGCAAAACTTCAACGAGTTCGGGGTCTGTCAAGCTTTTGGTTCGTTTCTTGCTGGTGGAAGGGGTGGTGGCGATAGTTGCAGAGTCCGTCGAGTCGCCGTTGGCATTTTTGGAGGAGATGCTAGCCGTATCTCCTCGTATGGAACCGTTCGGTGTGGGAATGTTGCCGAAGGCTTTGTCGATGGCAGCGTCGCTTCTATTCCGAGGCAGCCCCGATGAGCCATGAGTGTCGACACCGCTGTTGAGGAATGTAGTCCCAACCCCGCCTGAAGTACCTGCATCGACTTCGTTCGAGTTTTCACGGTCAGCCGGGGATAGTTTTCTGAAAAGACCGAAGGAAATGTTCTTCTTCCTGGTACAGAAGTTCCAGCATATTTCCTTGTTGGGCTTGTCGACGTAAACGAAGTGCTTGAAAGCACTGCGCGCCTTGATTGTGACTTCCTGCATATCAACGGTGGCGAGCAGGGTGGTCCCGCCTCTTCAAAGGTCTCTGCTGCGGGGAACGATAGAGTGACCTCCACGGCTCACGGCGGCGGGAAAGAGAGCCTGGATGTTCGGTGGCCCTGGAATGTGTGCGACCTCCACTGGGTTCAAGCCCCGTCCAGCTTACCAAGAAGGTTGTCAACTGTGAAGAGTGCACGGCGAAGGCGACAAGGATCGCAGCCTGACCAGTCCGGATCGAAGTGAAAGTAACCTTCCACGGACTTCGTTGGATTGTGCGATGGAGTTTTCGAAGTAGGCTATTGCCCAGTGCTGACCTCAATGACTTTGATGGTGCAGAACTGTTCTCAGTAGTGTCTGCAGTCTGACGTACTCGGTGGTGTTGTTCACCCACGTTGAGCTGCACTTGAAGAGCGATTCCGAGAGCGATTATGTCGCCGTGGGATGCATGCCAATACGCGCCGCTGATAATTAATCACGCTCATCTCCGTAATGGTGCAGGGGATGGGCGCTCCCTTCCCAGAAGAGAAAAACAATCATTTGCGCCAAGTGGTCGGACTTATTAATTTTTCGGAGTGGTAACCTCCCCATCTCCCTACCTCACTCCTGCTAACTCTGCTACCTGCTGCCTTTCCTCTCCTTCCTCCTGCCCCAGCTACACACCCCACCTTCGACCCCCTTCAGATACCCTTCATAGCTCAATCCGCTCCCGCTCACAACTCCATTTCAACCCCCAGTCCCCGGCAGTCCGTCCGGGGAGGAAAGGGAGTAACTTAGTTGTGCCCTCGGTCCCCACATCCCTCCCTGGGCCCCTGGGTCATTGTGTCCGCTGATTACACCATCTCAAGACGTGAGGTGTTAGAGACTCACCTCGAGCTCATCAAAGTTTTCTTACACCGAAACTTGGAGTTCTACTTCTACAGACCGACTGCGGGTGGAAATCAGGATGAAAATGGTCCATCTCATTCACATTCGTTTTGAGTCATTATACATGGGTATTGACCAGGTATTGACTGCTGTATGATTCAAATCTGCGATTGATGCTTTGAGGGCCACTCACATCTTTTCGGCGCTCTGACAATGTCGGAGCTCGAACCCTGTTTTCAGTGCCAAAGATTTGACAGTCCTGAAGTTTCCTTTTGGGACAGATTTTGGGAGACATCACAAGGATGTAGAGCTTACGTTCAAGCAAATCTCAGTTCCTCCACCACCTGCTCCACCACCGGATTCTTGCCCACGAATCGGCACAACATCCACCAAGAAGGGAAGCTCGCTGACTCGCATTTTGTCTAGCATTCCATATCGCTGTCCAGTTTTGAGGAAATGACACACCCAGTACATCATCGACACACATCACCACCACAAAGTCTGCCTCAGAATCACCAACGTGCCCCTGACACCATCAATAGCTCCTCCCCAATCTCCTTACTCGATGCCTACACAATACAAGACGTTCTCTTGAAACCCAAACGGGAATCGGGGCTGGTGCCAGACCCAACAGTGGAGGAACAGCACGCAACCTTCGTTGGTCATAGGTTGAGGCCCCGCGAGCTTGTGGAGATATCGGCAGACTCTAGCGTTGGGGAGGCCGTTGACTTGATGCGCAAGTACAACATTCTGGGTGTGTTCATTTGACCAATGAAGATGGGTTTGTTTTTCGAAATTATTCGAGAACATAAGGGAATTTTCTCCTCTTTCAGACGATCCGTTGAAACTTTGCAGATTGCGGATGCATTACTGTAATTAATCCTCCTTTCCCAATTTTCGGTCTATCAGCTTTGGCGGTCTTTGGTCAGAAAGGAAGGTGGATTGGTGCGGGACTCAGCACAGATGCCTTCACAAAAGACAAACAGTACATTGGACTTATCAGCGTAAGTGTGTTCGTACAGTTTCGGCCAGGGTTATTCGCAACACCATATGACGTTCTTTTCCATAATATTTCTGATCCCACTCCAAACAGATCCTGGACATCGTTATCTATTTGACCAACGTTTCCATCCAAAACGATGAGCATGAAGTACCATTCCGCGGTGGGAATCCGGTCAGATATCAGTCCCTCGACTCGATTCGTGTTATCGAAGTCGTTGGGGAATCCGATGAGAGCCAAAGTCTCTGGTTGGCTAAACCCAATGAAACTTTGCTTGACGCTCTCGAACCCATGGGCAAGGGTGTCCACCGCTTTCTTGTTCCCATCATGGCAGAGGGGGGACCGGAAGCAGAACAGGGCACAGTTACGGAGGGAGGCATCAGAAATCTGGGCGTTGATGACGGATTTGGTGGTCTTATCGCCAAGAGATATGAAATGTGCACTCAAACGGATGTGATTCGATTCCTCCTCCAACACTTGGATGAGGACGAGGAACTGAGCCGGTTTGTCGATGGGGGTTTGGAGGAGTTGGGTTTGGTGAATCCCGACAAGATGATGATCATCACCGTAGATCTCACAGCTCCACTACTACCGGCGTTAAAAAGGTGTGGTGTGGACATCATGATTTGACTTCGGAGTTTTTGGAATGAGGAACTGATGTCTTCGATTTCCCCCCGGTCTTTTTGCTCTTCCCTGGGGACTTTCAGCATGTCGGAACACAATCTCAACGCGGTAGCCGTGGTGAATACGCGATTGAGCGGCGTGCTCGTCGGAACTCTCTCCATGTCGGATTTGCGTGCGATCAACAAGCGAGTGGATATATTCCAACTCATCAAAGACATGAACTCCCTCACCGTTTCCGAGTTTCTGCGGAAGGTCAAGGGGGAAAATGCCATTTCGCAGATTGGTGCCGGTCAGGTCGCGTGCTATCTTGACGATGACCGAGATGGTGGAATAAGGTTCGAGGATGAGGGACCGAGGAAGTCAACTTTGAGACATGTGATGGAGCTGTCGCTGAAGAATCATGTTCATAGGGTATGGGTTATCAATCGGGGGAAGATTCCCGAAGCAGTTGTCAGCATGTCAGACATGATACGGAAGATTTTGGAGCATAAGAGGAGCTTGCTGGATTGAGTCGTATCGCCAAATGGAATGAACAATTTGAACACTTGTACAGGGTTATGCGCTGGGTTATGCGGCGTGGGTGTTGTTGGCGGCGTTTGGTCGGCATTTGAATATTCTGTATCTACACACGAGCTGACCCAGGAGCTGACCAATCCAAACAGTTTCTTCCCAAACAAACAAAATTGCCCCTGAAACGAAGTGGAAAAAACCGTTGAAGCCTTGAATTAAATGCGTTGGTGAAAACGATTGCCCTCCAAAGCGATGAGTCTCCTAACAGTCATGGCCGTGTCGGATTTCCTGGTTTCCGTCGAAAAGATCGTCGCCAAGATGCCAGTTCATCTGACAGGTTTTCCCAAATGTTTGTCAAAGTTCATATCCTTGCATCAGCACTTCAGACGCAATGCTTCCACATGAAATTCATGCTCCTGTTTACACGCTTTCCCTCAAATTTCAACCAACGCTCCGAAAGCCATCAATAATCTATGGGCAGCGAGACATGTGAGACATGTGAGACATGTGCACGCGGAAGTCTTTGACTGGGACTGGCAATCCCTGCGTTCGTCCTGGCTCCTCCTGCCTTTGGTTCTGGTTTTCATCCTGTTGCTACTACGCCCCCACTATCCAACGGCGGCACACATTCCAGCACACGTCCTAGCACGACACCCAGTATTGCCGGGCTTTGTCTGCAAAGTGCCTGATGGGGATAATATCCGCATTATCCATCAGTCAGGTTACCTTCAACGCGTCCTTTTTGGGTCAAATTCTTCACCCCTTAGCGAACGCACTATCCACATCCGATTGGCTGGGGTTGACGCTCCGGAAGCGGCGCATTTCGGAATTCCAGCTCAACCAGGCAGCCAGGAAGCCCGTCGCGAGCTCGAGAGAATGACACTCAACAAACGCGTTTCCGTGAAGATATGGAAGAAGGATCAGTACGGAAGAGTGGTCGGAACTGTGTTCGTGCACCCGTTCTGGCCACTCACCTGGCCGCGATGGGATGTTTCGAAGGAAATGTTGAAGAAAGGTTGGGCGTGTTTGTATCGGGAAGGCGGGGTGGTGTGGGGAGGGAAGCAGGAGGAGTATTCGAGGGCAGAAGAGTGGGCGAAGAGGTGGAGGAGAGGTATGTGGGGGTTGAGGAATGTAGTTCTGCCAGGGCAGTGGAAGAAGGCGAAGAGAATGGGAACTAGTGGGCCGTAGATTTTCGGGAAGTTTTTGGCGTACATATTAAGTGCCGAATCTTGAAATATTACAAGTGTGCTCTGTTTGAAAAAACCCAAAAGACGCAGAAAAACCAAAAAGATCCGACAGGGAAAAGCATGTACAAGGCGAAGAAATGCATCGGTTGAGATGCTTAGCGACGCTAAGTACCAGTTAGGTGCTGGAATATCAGTTTCAGATCCATACTAAGTAGTCTGAAAACGCAAATCTAGGCTCTTTCAAAACATCTCCAACCATTCAGACTTCGGAGGTCGTGTGAGGAATGTTTATCTTTTCAAACTCCGCCAACTCGCCCATCCTTTTGGGAATGTGACACAGATATTCACCAGCCCTCTTTTGACAACCCCCTCCTCGAACACACACAGCTAAAGAGCTTCCTTGCGAACGACGTTGATGTTTCCCATAATGTCTGACCCAGTGACTGCACTCGCTGAACCTTCACTCGCACCGCCAGCGATCGAAGGAGACAAAACCCGGAAGGTGCGGTCTAGAAAGGAATTGCCCTACGTTGGACACTTCTTGTGCTAACCGTTTCGCATTCGTTTTCCCCAAACCACAACAGAGAAAGAGGGAGTTATCAGCTTCAGAGTCGGAATTGCGTCGAAAGGGGGTCGGTGCCTCGGACAAGGTGCGCCATGGAGCTTCATGATCCTGCCTGCAGTACTACTGACTCTGATCCATTCACTTGTGCTCTTGTGAAAAGGACGAACCCGATGTTCGAAGAAAACGAAAGAAACGATTGGAAGTCGGAGGGGACTCGATGGGGGGTAGTTTTCCGGTCTCCGGAGAAAGGGTCTCCGGAAGAAAGGTATGTTGCTTTTACTTATCTTTGTGTGAAAACTTGCATTTCCCGCTCATGATCTTCACATATAAATTAATTCTGTCCATTTCCCGCTCACTATTGTGATCGGACACTTAGAAGTCATCTACGAGGACCGGAGAAATACGTGATGGCGGAAAAGTTCAATCAACCACTTTCAACGGAAGTCCGTTCCCAGTTTCATTCTACGCCGATTGTAAAGAGAATGCGATATTGAATGAGGAAGAACGTCACAGACAAGAGGCAGAACAGCGAAAAGAATACACACTATGGTTGCGCAAACTCTCAGAAGCCGCGATCGAAAAGGTACGGCTTGGTTTGCGTGCCTTCCTGATATGTCTTCTCTTTTTCACCAAGGATCTTTGTTTTGGTTGTTTTTTCAAACGTTTCTAGGGGCTCCATCCCGACAGTATATGGGAACACGTAAGGAGAGAAACGAAAAGGTGGAAGCTCGGGTTGCCTCCAGAAGAGGTACGTAGTCACGTCTGCACCAGTGAGCTTGATATCGATGTACATTCGTGACAGGCGTCTGCCGACAAAATTCTTGAAGGTAACTTAGTCCTGACCCACAAAAATAGCCTTCGATTCCGAAAGTAAAACGAGCCAACAGAAAGAAAAGTGGAACAAAGGATAAGGAGGCAAGTGATGCTCGCATCCAGCAACAAAACTTGGAAGACCCGGTACGGTTTTGATTTGTTGGCATTTGGATCACAGAGAATAATATGCTTATCTTCGCCGCGTGTGCTCCCATTTGATTCATGCAGTTAGGTGATAGTGATCTCCAGCGCGGAAAAGACCGACTTGTGGACCACATTGTGATGCCGGCGTCGCAGGAAAATCACAGCACAATAATTGACACATCAGCCAAGCCAGAATGGAAAAAAGAGAAACCCGCTGCAACATCGGTTGGTTTGAATTGCTTTGCCATGATTACGAGGAAACGTGCGTCCCCTTCATCCCGCAGCTCATCGTTCTTCATTTGTATTTGTTAGATGCAGGAAATTAGCGATAATGTCGGGCGAGAAGTCGAGGAGAGCAGCACGATCCGGTTGGTCCAGGAGAGACCCATCGCAATAACTGACCCAACAGTACAATCACACGCAGCTGGAACCTTCGTACCGGTACGTTTTTGAATGAATTGGGATGGATCCGAGATTGAGGCCATACTCGTCCATGTTAACTTGGATTCGGTCGATTCAGACAGATGAAGGCCTTCCAGTGCCCAAAATTGAGGACGATGTGAACCCACACTCGCACAAAACGCCTTTGGTCCTTGGAACCCAACCTCTCCAAGATGACAAATTAACACCGGTTTCGAGCCATCAACGTCCGGTAACCACCTCAACATCTCCATCGCAGCCGATCACTCCAGCATCGGTATGTTTTTTCCGAACTGGATCGACACAGTCAAGGTGCTTTTTTCCCTCTTTACTCATTTCGCTTGTCGCCGAATGCAGCTATGTGGGACTTCGAATGAGGTGGCTATGAACCCCGCGGTAGACAAAAAGAAGCCCCCAGTCACCAAAAATACCCCGCCTGAGTCCGAAGTCGCGAAGAGGAAACGGAAGCGAAGGCCAAAGTTTCAGGAGCAGAGCGATCAGGGATCAGAAAAAAGCCGAGAGGATTTGCGAGAGGGAACAAAACCCAAACAGGCAAGTGGGGAATTCGATATTCAGATTGTCGAACGTGCACCTGTTTGCGTCCTATTTTGGTTTTCCGACCCAGATTAACGGAATTAGACTCGAACCCTGCCAAATAAATGTATCCTCGTTCTGTTTCCAGGCTTCTCCACCGCCATCAGGGATGATCAAGGTTGATAATTTTCTCTTTCGTTTTGGGGCCTATCCAACCCATTGTCGGAATGCGTTCCTCAGCCCAACCGTTTCCATTTGCAGGCGGCAAGTGACGCAGCGGAATTCTACCTGCTTCTAAAGGAAATCGCAGATGCTTTTCGCATTGCTCGAAAGATTGTGGTTGCCGTCGGTGCGGGGATTTCGACGAATGCAGGGATACCGGTAGGTTGGTTATCAATTTTTTTTTCGCATTACGGGAATTTTAAAGAAGACAAAATCACTAATCTTCTTGTCTTTCAAATCCATTGCAGTGCTTCCGCGATGAAAGATCATCAACCAACAAAGACGTTTATGGGGGCAAGGCTCTGTATTCAAGCTTTGGTGCCGAAATGTTTGACTACAACATGTGCAGAATGGTACCAGGACACCAAGCGCGATTCCTTCAGTTCAATGCCCAGATGCACCAGGCTTGCCAAAAAGCTCAACCAACTAAGACGCACCGGTTCCTAAAGAGACTTGATGATGAGGGAAAGTTGTTGCGGGTGTACACGCAAAATATCGGTGAGTGTAGCCTCCACGTTTGATGCCCGGTCGCCAATTATTGGTGTCCTCTTGTGTAGTTTTGTTAACGAATTTGTTTCTTCTTACTTGAAGACGAGCTTGAGGGAAAGGCGGGACTTGCAACGGATTGGGATCCATGGCCACGCGTGGTATCACTTCACGGAAATATTTGTATGTCTTCACATCGATTCTCATTCCTTCCGCCCCGCTTTGTCAACCTTGTTTTCGCTGCCTGATATTCATTATTTCTTCTCTGTCTTCTTTTCTGGGGCCGGCGATTAGCGGAAGTCATTTGCGATCGATGTTTTGTAACGCAAGATGTTGATGCGAATATTCTCGACGAATTCACAGCTGGGACAACCATGAAATGCAGTCTGTGTTCGAAAGAGGCTGATGATCGACAACGAAATGGAGGCCGGGTAATTCGGAGAATCGGAGAGATTTGCCCAACAGTTGTGCGTTATGGTGAAAAGCATCGCCAGCGTAAGTATATGTTCAAAAATCTAACGCGTTCGCGGATTCATGTGATTTCTTTATAAGGTTCATGTTGCGTATTTTGTGTCATAACCACAAAATGAAACCTGTTTTTGTCTTTCTCTGTCGCGCACCAGAGGACTTGATCGACTCAATATACGACAAGGATTCCAGTGAACCAATCGATATCCTCCTGGTCATGGGGACCACGATGAAAACTTTCGGATTCAAAAATCTTGTCCAGGACTTCTCAAAGTCGATTCTTCGGACGAGGGAGTCCCCTGATCGAAGTAATTTTCAAACTGCTGCTAATGGGACTAAGGGCGTGGTGAAGGGGCTGCGTATTTTTATAAACGACACGCCAGCCCGAAAAGAGTGTGAGAAGTGGTTTGACATTCAGTACTGTGGAGACGTGGATTCGTTTGTACAATTATTGCAGCATATGTTAGATGAAGAGTCCGTGGAAAATCTCTGAAAACGAGTTGCATTGCGAAGTGTGGAAGATTAGTGCGGGATATAAATTGCATAGATGGACAATAGGAACACTCGAAGTGCCAGATATACATCTTGAAACCATTTCGTGAAAGGCCCAACATCTGTTAGAGGCGGCAACATAGACAAAAAGATAATTCTCTTTTTCAAAGGCATCGCAGTCCAATTGCATATGAACTTCGAGTCAGATTCCATCGGTCTCTTATGGTCGGCGGCTGCTTCTTACGCCTGCGCTGCTCCGCTCAAGCTTGCTGGAAGTTTCAGACAACCAGAAAGCGCTTACACGCGCATCCTTCATTGCGAAGTAACGTGCCTTGGGAAAACGGTAAGAAAACTGCCGCGTTCTTCACATCCTTCAAAATGTGCCATATGCATGAAGCAACGGTGCTCACAATTTTATTGTTAGACCAATACACATGAAAAGACCAGACAACACATACAAGAACGCGGACTCATTTAAAAAGGAAAAGATAGTAGAAAACGTGCACATGTCCGAGAAAAATCATCTGATGGTGTTGTGTTCATAGAATAAAGAAATCAGTGTATCCGAATTCGAACGTTAACAGGCTCAAAAACGAAAGAAAGCAGACTTTTAAGCATCACTTGTGCTGTTAAGGGTGGGTTTGCTGGATTCCCCAATTGCGTCGGAGGAAACTAGGCGCCTTGCATTCCCGTGGTCTGCACCAATCTTAGCATCAGGACCGCCCTTCACAGGAGGGTTACTGTTGACAGTACTGCTTCCGAAAGTCGACACCTTGGCTTTGATATTGTAGTAGGCCGCATGCAGTTTCGGAATCGCGAAGATGCCCATGGAAACAGTTGTCGCGAAATTGATCGCAAGACTGACCAGCAAGTATTGAGAAGCCACCGAACCGACCGTCGTGACGACTGGGAGAATGACGACTGCTGTGAATGAAATCAGCAAAATGGCGACAACAACGAATTTGGTTTCGTTGAACGCATCTGGGACCTTCCTGGATTTCCAGGCAGTGTAGGAACCGTAAATGATGAGCACCGCGTTGATACCAATCAGAATGACAACGGTGATTTGGTCGAAAGGTGCACATTCCCGTTGTGAGTAGCTCCCGACACCACGAATTTCAATTCTTTTTTCGATGATGCCCGGTGACCCAACAATCGACAAAGCCACAAGCCCACCGACTTCGAACAGAATGATGACCACTAGATTTTGAAGCATCCTCAAGAGAGAGAAGCGTTTCTTGTCGAAGTGCTTCGCCGATAATTGTGCCGAGAAGATTTCACTGATCTGCATCATCTTCACCAAGAGACCACCCAGAAGCAATCCGAATCCCACAGCAAGGAACCACGGCCGAGCGTGGCAGAGGGACACCGAAGGTTGACCTGCCTGCAAAAACACTGAAGCGTACAAGATCATTGAACCGAGGAAAATCACTTGGCAAAAAACCAGGCTTGCTGCTTTGATTGCTGGCCTTTCCCGGTACAAGAGGAACCCGATGGCGTAGAAGACGGATAATGTCATGCCGATGGCTGTGACGACATCAACACCCATAGCCATGTTGCTTGTACGAACTACGTAAGAGCAATCGATGTTGTAAACTGGTGTGGGAAGGGTAACGGTCCCCATTTTGCAGCTTTGCGGCGTCTTCCACACGTACGACAACGTCTTGGTGTTGTTAAGAAGGCAGTTCGAAATTACCGGCTCATAATCTGTTTGGTCGCAGTCTCGTTCTTCAAAATTGGGGAACTTAGTAGATTAGCTTCGTAGATTCGTAGGAAAAAACATTAGGACAGGAATGAGATCCAGAAAGTAAACCAGAAAACCTACGAAATATGAATTCGACGACCTGGCAGGTTCTGTTGGTCGCAACTTCTGCCGAGAAGTTTTTGTACTTCATTTCCATCATCATCAACCTAAAAGGAACCAGCGCTTCCACCTCCTTGTACCGACGGTATGGTGATCCCGGGTAGTGATCTGGAACGGCCCGCCTGATGAGCTTTTTCGAAAAGTCAAGGAACGGTGATGAGAATGCTGGAAGTTCGGCAAAGGATTCAAAGGGAGGGATGACACCGCCGTTGATGTTTAAACGGCGGACAAACGACTCTGTCCGTTTGGTGAGGTGGGCAATGTACTCCCATGCTGTCCATTTGTTCTTGGCGTGCTTCGGAATAACGATCCCAATTCCTCCAAGAAATGAGAAAGAGCCTGGAGGATATGCATATCCGGTTTCGTTGGGGTTTCTGAGCCACACTGGGTAGAGGAAATAAGCAGACACCAGGCTCATTGTATCCATGACCGGGGCTTTCCAATTCGCGGGCAAAAACAAACTGCTTGCCAGTACATCAACCTGGGAGAGGATATCGCTTTGCGGATTCTTGTCTTGAAGAAACTTTCGGAATGGGGGTGATGCATCGATATTCGCGTCGATATAATCCATTTCGAGTATCCCCTCTTGCAATGGTCGACGTATGTATTTCTCTATGGCATCATACCAGGCGCGTGTTCTGAGACCACATGTTCCATCCGACTCGACAAGAGGAGCGTTGACAAGCCGACCAATCCCTGGTTGTAGATTGTGGGATTCCTCGTGGATCAATCTGGCAAAACCAACAAGCCTTTTGAGGACTGGTGATTCAGATACCCAAGAGCAGCAATCGAATGTTTGTTTTTCCCAATTACTCACGAGTACATCCTGAACCCATTTTTTTGGCCCGAATTCTTGATAATGTCAGCGTACTCCAGAAATTTATCCCAAGTCCATTCGGCGTCATATTCGCCTGTTTGATGCGGGAGCAAAGGTCGTGAGATCTCTGTTGTGGATGAGTGCCAGAGGGAAACTGAAATGCATATGGTGATATGCTAACCAATCATGAATACTCACCCCAAGAGGTGGTTGGTGGTGGCTCCTTCAAGTTCAATTCTTTCAACAAGGTTTTGTTGTAGTAAAGAACCCGAACATCCATTTCCAGAGGCACTCCAATCCACGATTCACCTATAAGTCCCAAGAATGAAATATTGTCCAAAAGTTTTTTCTCGGTATGGATGACCGGACGTTTCGCGAATATATCTCTTCAGCTCCAGAGGAAAGGCTTACCGATCTTGTAGTCATAATAAACACCTTTGTAGAACTCGTCGATTATGTTCCTTCCAGTATCTTTCGCGTATTTCGCAAAATATTTCTCGAGGGGCTCAAGTTCGCCTTTGTAGTGGCGGCTGGAAGCCTGCGTTGTGCCAAGAACAATCGCGTCGGGGCACGGCAAGGTTCCCTGGTCTGTCCCATTGCAAATCGGTGCATCGCGAACAGGGCCCCACCCCACCAGGTTTACCTTGCCAGTTATATTTGGGGATCGAGCGACAATATCGTGCAACGCACAAGCGAAGATGAAACCTTTCTAAAGAGGGATGTTCAAACACCGCGAAACCAAGTAAGTGCAAACGAACGTTGTCGAGACGGTTGTGTGATACCATTCCATGAATCGAGACAAATCTTTGCAATCGGTCACTTACTGAATCGTAGTCACTTGTCTGGCAAAATGGAGATGTTGGTGAAAGTTATCAACGACGGGTACGGATGTTGTTTTTTTTGCTATAGCGGGGCAGCTCGGGAAAAAAATAGTAAAGAGCAAAATACAACGTTTGCGTGCTTACCCAGTCATATCCATCCGGCATCCAGATTTCCATGTCATTTGGCCCATTGCCGACGGTGTAAAGCGTGACGGTATCCAGTATGTCGAGACTAAGATGTTTTGGCGGCTGGTCTTTCTCAACAGCAAAGACCTCGTGGCCCGTAGCGTTGTACCCGTGAATCAACAAACCATCCGCCCTCTGTGCTCGCAAAAGGAGTACGCCCAAGATCACTCGAAAAATTGTGAATACAAACATCTTCTTTCCTGATTGCCAATGCGATTGCGGTCGCCGGTGGTCCACTTCACAGGTTCAGTCAAAAGGGGATTTGTTCAATGGGGTTTTAAAATCTTTTTCTTCGACGCACACATGTGAAAACACGGGGGAGGAAAGAAGAAACGGGAAAAAAGAAAGAAAAGGATTGATAAGAAATTTACCCACAAAGAACATCAGTCGCCAAAGACACCTGGCCCAATCGTTTCCATGTTTCCAGGCATAACAAAGGATGGTGATTGGATTTTTATTGATAGGAGCGTAAACCCTTTGCACAGGGCTTCGTTTCAGACTCGTTCAAGTCTGGAAACCTAATCGGCAATGTTCGCCTGGGCGAGGATCGATCTTTGGAACACTGATCCATCCAAACGTCGTGCAACATAGGAGAAAAAAACAATAAAACTAAAGGAAACAAAACCTCATGAAAGTAGCACGACTATTGATAGGAGACGAAAGAAGTGGCGATCCAGGGTTGCGTGATACGCAGTTGCAAATACTAGTTCCCACAACCTACCCATTTTCCCCACACATGTCGTTCTCTCTTCTTTCCCCTTCTCTTGTTTCTTCCCCTTTTTCGCATGGTCTTTAAATTCGACGTATTCTTCTCAGATGGTTGAGTTCTTGGCTCTCCTCATTTTGTGGAGGTTGTGTCGCTTTTTATGATTGGTTTGGGGGGTGAGGGGTTTGTTGTTATCGTTTTGGTTTGCGATCGTTCCAATAATGGCGGAGTTTGTTATTGGGTTGGTTATTGTAAACATTCGTTTTAGTTGTGGGCTAGGATCCGAACCAATCAATAACAATGTAAACGTTCACGTGGTGGGAGGGGTTGTGGTGATCATAATATGCATGTACGTCTGGTAAGTTTGTGGCATTTTCTGTTTGTGCCGCTGCTTTAGAGATTGTGTTCGGTTATGGTCTGAAATTCGTGAATCCAAATTGTAAGAACGCATTAAAACCCTTGCTTCTTCACAAACAATGCCCTTCAACGAACAACCATAAACGAAATGCAACTGAAAAGGTTGAAACTACCAAATGCAGCCAATACTGACTTAAAAGGGAACGTCGTTTCTGGGCAGAGTTGTACCTTGACCTAGGCCACGGCATCCACCAACCCGGGGACAGTGTCATTGGTGGTAACTGAGGACCTCGGTATCGGTCAGAACGTCAACGCACGGGGACTTGGGTGTGCAAGGACAAGGGGTGTTTGTAGGCCAAATCGTGGCGGCATCCACGGGCGAAAGCTCGAGCGTGTCGTCGGGGTCTCTGCTGGTTTAGGGAGTGCAAGAGCTTGTTTCCTGTGGGAACATGAACATGGCGGGTGGCCTGAACGCCCAGACGGCTGTATTCGGGAGCACCACTGACACGACATCAGCG
>JADGJF010000643.1:0-16798 GCA_027596845.1 Quaeritorhiza haematococci | reverse complement strand
CACCTCCCCTAACCCCGACATCTCCTTCCCCGTCGTCTTCAACGAACAAACCTACACCGTCCACGGCCTAATCCGGCCCTACTCCTCCCACTTCCTCGAACAAGTCGCGAGAAAGTTTGAAGTAGTGGTGTTTACAGCGAGTCAGAGGGTGTATGCGGATCGGGTGCTGGATTTGTTGGACCCGGAGAGGAAGTTGATTCGGTACCGGTTGTTCAGGGAGAGTTGTTTGGAAGTTGGCGGGAATTATTTGAAGGAGTTGGGGGTGCTTGGGAGGGATTTGAGGAGGGTTGTTATTGTTGATAATAGTTGTCAGGCGTTTGGGTATCAGGTAAGGAGCGACGTGCTGAAATCTAGTTTATATTTGAATTTGGCATGAAGTGTAGATGGGAGGGTGGGATGGAGAGGTTTTTTTGGGTTTGTTTTCGGTTCTTGTTCATCGGTGGTCGATGATTGTTCCTAACTGGTTTTCCCCTGTCTCTTTTGTCTACCCCGCCTATGGACACGTTTGCCAGATTTCAAACGGTATACCCATCACATCGTGGTACAGTGACAAGAACGATGTGGAATTGATGACGGTACTCAACTTTTTGGAGACTATTCAGGATGTGGATGATGTTAGGTGCGGAATGCCCCCCCCTCCCTTTACTCTCCGAGCCTCTCTTTCCTCTTTCTTGTATCGTGTTGTTTCTCTTTCTGACCCGCGACCGATAACTCATTCTTTCATACGTATCCCCCCTTTTTCCTTCTCCGTATTTCCGTGCAAAGACCACACATTGACCGCGCGTACCGCCTACGCGAGAAAATATTCAATGGGGCCAAGTGATTGTGGTCACCGTGTTGGCTGTCGACCTCACCCCTTGCATCAATGCATACTCACCCCACCCGGGAAAGAAGATGGAAGAGGAAAGGAAATGGGTGAAAAAAGGAAATCGAGAACCCGGAGGTCGAAGGTTCCTCGCATGGACGGGTTATTACGTTTCGACTTTTTGTCTGGAGAAAGGAAAAGGGACAATGTTTTTGGAGTTCGTACGGACACGCAACGCAAATGTGGCGTATGGTATTGGATGGGCTACTCATTCTTCTTTTTGATGGATGGTCGGACTTTTGAAGAAATCGTGGATATTGACATTTGGGTGGGATATGGTTTTGTGTATTGTGGGATATTTTATGCGGAGGAAAAGCTATTGACTATATGCTAGTATTTTCTTTTATTTTTTAGGTCATTTGATAGTTTGGTTCGTTTTATTTTTTGGGGGGCAGGAACTGGCCTTCTTATGGTTATTTTTTGATACCACGCAGCAGCACGTAACCGTATTTGTGTTGAAACCGAAACCGACATTTTGAAATGTCTTAATTTGTATCTTGATTTTCTTTTGATTTGGATCGTATTGTGGGGGCATATTCGAATATGTAAAATGTCTCTCGTCTGTTGTTATGGTATGTGAATGAAACGCAGTTTGGTTTGGCTTTTTTTGAAATCGAAGGTATGGTGGTTAAGTTTTCTCCCAGTTTCGGTTCAGGTATGAGATCCATACAAAGAGTAAAAAATAGGAACTGGTACGCCCGATACCGGCTAACATCAGTCCCTATCATCTAGAATTAGCCGTTATGACCGTCTGGTGAAAACCATCAACATGTCGGTTTAAACCACCCATCACATGAAGAGGGGTGGGTTTGGACCAGTGGCGTCGGGCAGTTCGGTCACACCCTTTGTGTGCTGCGACGTTCGTTAGATTGATAGAACCCAACACTACCACGGAGAAGGGAAGAGGAGACAGATACAAGAAACCAGTGCGAAATGGGATGGTGCGCGTAAAGGTGTACACCAGGTCAGAAACAGAAAACGCTATTCAGTTTCCATACGATTTTTCTTTCGGTTTTTAGATCGGCGTCGTCAGGTACTTATAAATATATTGGAGTAAACACAGGTGTAATAATAATGAATAGTAACGTTCTTACACGAAGAGAAAGGAAATCCAAAAGTTTAGACGTCGTTGGGGGAAAGATCAGAAAAACATCTAATCGGCATAGTCTTCTATGACAACTAACAAACGCGGCCCGAAAAAAGAAGGGGATAGGGCGAAAAGCATATAAAAAGATGTAGATACGACAAAATGTAGAAAGAAGGATGATCAGAAATAAACATGATCCATTACGGGGAAGAGGGAGAGGGAAAAAGGGTCGAAAAAGACACGGACAAGTTGATTCGGTGATGATTCCCATCTTTTCTGTAAAATACGACAGGACAACGTTCTATGGTCGGTTTAAATCGTCTGCGTTGACGACATAGGAGGGCAGGTTACTGTGTATATATGCCGGCTGCGGTGGTGATAATAAGGACCGCCTCACACCATGTTGTTGCTGGTAGTATGAAGTTGACGTTGGCATCATCTCGACGGCAGTAGCATCCTGGGAGAAGCTGACCCTCTTCGTTGTTCCTCCAAGGATGCTATTAGTAGCCGACCGTCTCCAAGTTTTGGCATTAACTTCTGTGTTCGCCGCCGCCGCCGCCGTTGATGCGGATTGCTGAAACCTCGACCGCACTCCACCACCAACAGACGAAAAATGGAGCCAAGATCTCGCCGTCGCAATACTTGACACCCACGAATTACGATTACTCCTCCCGGCTCCGAAACCCCACGTCGATCGTTTCTTCGCTAACAGATCCTTATAATCTTTATCCCGCTGGTCTTTTGCGAATTTCAAGAATGCTGCTACGACGCTGACGACGAAGAAGGTTCCAACCAGGAGGCAAATGATGACGACGTTCCCAACACTGTCGGGGCGATCACGGGCGTAGTAGCTTTTGTCATCATCATCACTGTGGCCGAACTGGTACGTCGGCAAGACGGTTGGGCAGGCCCCGCTGTTTGTGTCAACATTGGAGATATCGATCCATGTCTTCCAGACGGCGGTGACCATCTCCCCACCGCATAGTTGGGTTGTGTTTCCGGGACACGGCAGTCTGCATGCCGTTTCGTTTGTTCGACCATAGCGTCCATAATTTGCACCGCAAAAGCACTGTATTGCACATCCGAAATCAAAAAGAACCAGAGTCATTAGCCCGAGTCTAAAACAGCAGTGCTACGAAGACAGAACCAGTGCCCAAGACCCTCTTTCAAACTCACATCGACTCCGTTCTGAAGTCCAGCAAACGGCAATCCTTGTCCCCTCGGAATCCGAAACCCCCTCGAGTCAGTCGCATTTCCCGTACAAAAGGATGTACACAGATCCACCGACATAGCCAAAGCATCCGTGAATGAGGCAATATTCAAATCCCGGATCACAGCGTCTTTGTAGCATCCTAAAAAGACTTGTGCTTCGACAGGTTTGAAATGATTCAAAAGGGTGGAGGTTGACGCGAGGAGGATGAAGACTTGGAGTTGGTGGTGGAACATCGTGATCATGTCTAAATTAGCAGGGTGGTGTGTGGTTGAGGAAGCGTCGGAGATCGCTCTATTCAGTTCACGTTCCGAAAAGTGATGTATTCAAAGGATCTAGGTGAACGATTCCGTTACGTGGACCTGTTCAATTTGTTGATAGAGTGAACACCCAAGATCATGTCAGACTTTGAAACTCCGCCACGCATTCCAGCATCAATGCCACTGTTTGAAATGAAACGGAGTAAAAAGCACCACATACCTGATCAAATATCCAGAGAGTCCAAGATTCGTAGATTATAAAACATGAGAGCGTCGGTCACGTCTATTCATTATGCCCACCCGGCGCGCAGTGTTGGGTGGTATTCTCCGAAAGCGCGTTGTGTGACGGATCACCAAAAACCACCTGTCATTGCGGCAAGCCGGAGTTTGAAATCTTGAAGTTGATATCGTGTTTGTTCGACGGGTCTTTTCTTCTTTTAATAGTGCAAAAACTAGCCATTGATTGATTGGATAAGTTCCTTTTCCGAGGTGCGACGGCTTCAAGTTGGGTTCAGGTGATTTGTAGTCGTTGTAGTAATCGGTAGCTTGGGAACATATGGTTGCATTTCGTCCTGAAAGGTAGGTCCGGATGGTGTGCCTCTAGACGTTCTGTCATCGAGTGAGGTCTTTCTATCGAACGTTTTACTAAGATCCAATATGGTGTCCACAATATTCGTGAGCTGTGGGGGTACCGGACCGGCACCGCGTGAATTTTGGCGGGCATCATGAGGTCGATTTGCAGGCAATGTCGTCTTTTCAGCAATAGTTGTTCCAATTGGCTTCCGATTTGGTACACCGCCTCGGTACCTTTTCCTCCAACGAACAGTCTTCTCACATACTGATCCCCCTTTGCATTCATAGATTGGCAGAAGATGGGACTAGAAAAGGAAGGAAAAGAAACGCAATCTACTCTCTGCACAAGTACTGGGAATGTCCGGAATATAAAGGAACATTTGCTTTGTTGAAATTTCCGAAAAAAGTTGGACTTTCAGGTGTTCTGTTCTCAACGCCGTCTTCAGTTCATGTGGAGTGTGAATCCTTGAAGAGTGTAATGGAGACTGAATAGCGGCAACTACATCATAAACATCATGGTAAAGACATCAGTACAGAGGAAACAATTGAATGAAGAGAGCGTATCTTCCTCGTCTTCTTCGTGATCCATTGTGTCGCCAATGCCCCTCTTCACCGACTAACTGTGTTTGATACATGGGATTTCAACTGCTTCTGGCAACGAGTTCAGTGTCCAAATATCCATGATCCCTCCATGCTCCGTGTGCGCAATCTCCGTTATGTACTAGTCCTGTAGTCCTATCATAGGACAATTCCCGGGGATTTGAAACGAGAATGTGCTCATTTTACAACGCGGCGAGAATAGTGAAAGTCGAACCTGTGAGTTGCTGTCTCCCAGCAACAGGGTCGCACTCCAGTCGCACTCATGATGATTAGAGACACACAGGATAGACTCACAACCGGCGACCTTCAGTGACCCCGACACATAGGCCCAATTCACTTCACCAAAGACCAACTCCCCGCTGCGAGCCTCCGACAATCGAGCACCCGTCAGCCACTCCTTGCCCGCCGCCTTCATCGTCCTCATCGCCGATCCCTGCTCCGTATCAATCCATCTCAAATCTAGGAGAGAACTTGAAGCTTTCCAAAACATGATGGACACCACGTTCTCCGACGAGAGCGATCAGTTCCCAGATAACCCCACCGGAACGTCTGGACGCCGTGATGATGATGACCCCCAGGCTGAGGTAGATACACTTCTCTTCTTCCTTCTCCTAACCCTTGAGTGCCATCCACATACGAATGATAAAACCTTGGACAACTTTCCTTCTCAACCCGCTGAATCTTCAAAACCAAACCCACCCCTTCTTTCTTTCTACTCACAGCCATCCCCCGTCGATCAAGCTCCAGACACTCTAAACTCCTCTCAACCCCCCTTTGACACACAACAAAACAGCTCACGGTGGGAGGAAACCCTGAACAAGATTATTCCGGCCATTGTCAGCATTCGGTTTATCGGCGTTAGAAACTTTGGTATGGGATTGAGCGCAAACGCAGACGGAGATTGGATAAGCGGGGAGAGGGGAGAGGGGAGAGGGGAGAGGTGGAGTGGAACGGGTGTATTCTTGGCGTCTGTTTGTTAATCAGGCAAGAGGCAAGAACCTGTTGTGGGATATAGATGTTGGGTGGGAAGAAGCATTGGGATCGGAGCGCTTGTTACTGGGTTGGAGGTTCAGTCACATCCTCTGCTTCTCTCACACACCGGATTTTTTGTCCCGTTCGTAACAATACACAGACACGGAACACCAACGTGCCTCACAAGCAACAGGTTTCATCGTCGATAAAGAACGTGGGGTACGAAGAAGAAAAGGCCTCAGAAGTCATCTTATCTATTGCCACGTTATGCTACCCCTACCTCGTGTCTGATTTGGCTTCTCCCGGTCCTTTCTCGGCATTTTCATGATAGATCATTCTCTCAAACCGACATGTTGTCCAACCTGGTCCCGTTCTTGCGGAGGCTATATTGAACCAGTCCAAGGAGGAGATCAAGTTGACCCCGATTTACCGGGATCCGGGTGAGTTGGCCTTGATTATGCTGGACAGGGCTGATCTGGCGGCAGAAGTGGCAAAACTGCAGGGGCTAAATGAGTGGTAGTCGCGCACTTTTTTGACTAACCGGTATACATGTCTTGGCGGCATTCCATCTTCTTCTTTCTTTTCCACGGGATATCAGTTCATGACTTTGGGTAAGGGATTCTTCCTTTGAATGATGCATCCAGGAATTAGGAGCCGGAGAGAGCTAATCAAAACCTGAATGTTGCGAAACAGGTTCTACCGGTTTGACACCTCGGCTGTCAAGTACATGAAGGTATGAGAGTTCACACTACGTCACCCGTGAATTTGACGGAATTTCCAAAAACATATGAAACCTCACGATTCATCTGCAATATTAGATCGTGGAAATCGCATTAGCCCCTGAACGTGCACGCGTTGGGATTGATATCCGGGTGGTAAGCCGAAAAACCTTTATACAATGCATGAGACGTCCGATTATCTGTTACTTTGCTTTTTGAGGGCTGACGTATGTGGATTTGGTTGGGGTTTGTGGTGTAGGTCGGAAATGATAGCGGGGAACGGTTGAGTATCTTGGGCGGGACGTTGGCAAGGTAAGAAACAGAAGAAGGGGCAGATTGGTTGGTGCGTTGGGTTTGGAATTTGGGGGAAGAGGGAACGGAAATGGTGTTTGTGGGCCTGGTATTGTGTTCGTTAGTGGCTACTAGATCTCATCTTTTCTCCCCAACCTTGAATTGTGGTTTGCAGACTGGACCGGAGAGCACCGCATTACGGGGCTGGGAAGTACAATGGTAAGGATGAAAAGCGGAGATGGTCTCGATTTCCCCTGGCGTTCAATCTTGACTAAACAACCTCTTTTTTGGTCGCTTTCCTGTACCCACGCAAATTTATATCTTGTTTTTCATCGTCTACGATTCTCATCGTGATGGTGTATCCCAGACTGGAATACATGTAAGTCAAAAATCATCGTGCTGGCTGTCATCATTCGGAGTTGCGTGCTTCAATACCTAACCGAAATTCCCGAAATCACTCTCTTGAATCGAGAAAAGTCTACTACCAAGCGGCATCGATGACATCAGGCGGGAGTTCCGGATCGCCCGTCATCAACATTGATGGTGAAGCGATCGCTTTGAATGCTGGTGAGTAAAGGCCTTCTGTGTTTCTAAAGGGTTCCTGAACTATGAGGGATAACGATCAGTACTGGGTGGAGTCAATGGCTGAACAAAGCACGAAAAAACACTTACGTATCAAACATGCTCTTCCACAACCCGAACATCATCTGAATGCTACAACTTGGATACCATAATAGGCGGCACCAAAGAAAGCGCATCGAGCTTCTTCTTGCCACTCGACCGTGTTGTGCGGGTGTTGAGGCATATACAGGCTGGGGAACCGGTTACAAGGGGGACGATTCAGACGGTGTTCAAGTGAGTGTGACTTAATTTCGTGTTGGGTTGCCTATCCTTCATCACCTTTCCTGACCGCTTGCCGTTATCGCCTATTCTCACCTTCCGTTCCTCCCTTGTGTGATGTGCTGTGTGGGGTTGGTATCTGAAGGTATACCCCATATGATGAGGTGAAACGCCTCGGACTTGACGCGGGGTTCGAGAATCTTGTGAGGACCATGTTTCCGGAGAATACTGGGATGCTGGTTGTGAGGTGAGAAATGGTGCTCCTTAGTTCGTTTTCATTTTTCCCCTTCTACGTCTGGGGACAGTATTCGACAGTTAAGTTCCTTTCAATGACCTTGGGATGTCTGTTTCCGTGTCTTCAATGCGTGTTGACAGTCAAGTGTTACCAAAAGGCCCTGCCGATGGATTGTTGGAGGTAAGCAAATACGCATGCTATTTTAGTATTGCACTTTGTCCTGTACACACCCACGTTGACAAACACCTCGACCCCCCTCCCCCCCTGCCAGGCGGGTGATATCCTCCTCCGAGTTCAAGGAAACGTTTTCACGACGTTTGTCCCACTGGAAGAAATATTTGATACAAGTGTAGGGAAGCCTGTAGTGTTTCAAGTGCAGAGGTGAGTTTTTGGAGGGGATGAAAAAGAAAGAAAGGGTGCGTGTGCGGGCCGTTGGGGTCGCGAGGGAGGAAATGGTTGGTGGCATAGGGGGATATTGCACGTGTTTAACAATTGAGTGTACTCACGAGACGACTATCTTGCTTGTTCCCCTTTTCGCAATTTGCTGTTCGAATGTTAACATAGGGGTAATACGGTCAAGGAAGTTGAGATTGTCGTGCAGGATTTGCATTCTATTACTCCTGATCGATATGTCGAAGGTAAGGATTGTGTGCGCGAATGTGGAGAGAGGAGTCGTCTTTTTCGCAAAAAGTGCAGTGAGAGTGCGAAGGAGACTATCATAGAGGACGAAGAGAGAACGAAGGAGGAGAGGGAGACGAAGACGAAGAAGGGAACAGTGTGGGAAACGGAGGATCGCTTTATTGTTTTGTCTTTTCGATTGATGGTACTTTGTTTGTTCCTTTTGTTCAACATGCGCGGTTAATTTTGGTGATTCGATTGCGGTGAAGTCGGTGGAGGTGTACTGAACGAATTGTCGTATCAGATGGCAAGGAGTTATATGGTTCCGTGTGGTGAGTGCTTTTGTGTGGGTTGTGTGGGTTGGGTGCGAGTGTGAATTG
Source organism: Quaeritorhiza haematococci (assembly GCA_027596845.1). NCBI lineage: Eukaryota > Fungi > Chytridiomycota > Chytridiomycetes > Quaeritorhizaceae > Quaeritorhiza > Quaeritorhiza haematococci. The sequence continues at coordinate 8,148 of JADGJF010000643.1, read as the reverse complement.
GTTCCATATCGGAAAACCTCATCTTCCGCTTCATTTTCTGCAACCTCTCCACTCCCCAAAAAACTCCGGAACCCTACACTCCAGGCGGCGTCTTCGTAGCCGGCTCGGGCTATATGCTTGGTCTCGCCGGCATCTCCCGCAGATGCCTCATCACATCCCTCAACAACCACCCTGTCCAAAATCTTGACGATTTCGTCGCCGTTATGAAAACATTGTTGGATAACCAGCGGGTGCCGATCAGGTACTATCTGCTAAGCGATATTAATAAGGAGAAGTTGGCGTTGGTGCAGGTTGATCGGAGGTGGCACTCTTTTAGGATGGCGAAACGGGATGGTGAGTTTTCGGGGGCGGGGGGGGCCTTTTTTTTTGCAGAATGTTTCGGTTCGTTCTAAACTGTTCACATCTCACTGTTTTGACAACCTCGTGAATTCATTTCCAAAGATACTACTGGTTTGTGGCGGTACGAGGACTTACCATCTTGTACTGGAGAGGCGGTCTTGAAACCCCACACTGCGTCCTCGATCACGTTGGATCAGAGTCTCGGTCAGTTGCGCTTTTTCTTTTCCTCTTTTTCACTCGTGTTTTTTGGTTGGGGTTCATTTGTGCAAACGATGTTGGTGAGAACTGAGTTTTCTGTCGTCCAGGTCTTCGTTTATCTCATTGATATATTTTGGTGATTTGTGATTTTTTTCAGGACCTGGTCGGACTTGTATATCCGCGCTCGTGCATGTCGAGTTTCATCTACCATTCAAGGTCGACGGGGTGGTTCATCAAGTTCATAGCGGAATCGGTACGTCATTTATTTCTTTCAAAACCAGCTGGTTAGCTCGTGCTGCTTTAGGATTAGCAGTTCCGGTGAAATGTCATTTTGCGCGCCCTGTACTTCCAGTAACCTGTACTCCCCCATTACCATTCTCCTTGTTGTTGTTTGTGTACATTCAGCCCTCGTCATCGACGCATCTCTCGGTCTCATCGTCGTCGACAAACACACTGTTCCTACAACCGTGGGTGATATCCTCCTAACCTTCGCAAACAGCATCATTATTCCCGGGAAATTGGTGTATTTGCATCAGATTTATAATTTTGCGGTGGTAACGTACGATGTGCGGTTGTTGGGGGAGACGGTAAGTTATTTGGCGCCCTTTTCTTTTGTCGTCGCGAGCGTGCTTTGGAGTGTGGCATACATTGAATATCTTGCAGAAGCTCTGGTTGTATGCTGGGAAAGGCTGACAAGTATGTTTTCCGTGCTGCTAGATTGTCACCTCGGCACCAATTTCCTCGAAACCGCTGAACCAGGGGGATTCGGGTAAGCTTTCCTGCAGTCTGCACCTTTTCCTCCAAGCAAAGTGTGGAAGTTGAGCATGAAGCTAACATATAATGCACCCACCTTGCATGTCTTATGCGGGAAAACAAATAGTCTACCTCGTTTGCCTCACCAAAACCTACCAACCTATCGTGCGCAAGACCATTGTCACGAATATCCGACAGTTTTATGTTAATGAGCCGCTGCCACCGGCATATAGGGCTACGAATGTTGAGGGTGGGTTTTAGAATGCTTTCTTCTGGGGTGGGGTGGGGTTTGTGTAAATTTTCGTGGCTGAAGTGGTTCCGCTAATTGAATGCTCACGCTTCTTCTTCTGCTGATGCGTGATGCGTTGGCGTGAACAGGCATTGAGGTGTGTATACTCTTGAACCCGTTGTCTGAGGAGGAACTAATACCTTCCATACAACGTTGAATATGGTTTTGTAACTGGTTCGACCATTTTGGTCCTTTCCCTCCACTATAAAATAGCTCGAAAACCCCATCGCCCAAGGCGGTGTGCTAACAGACGAAACGGGTTCCGTCCAAGCCTTGTATGCCGCATTCACAAAGCACGTCAACAAAGGCCGAAACGACTTCTACATGGGAATGCCGATTGATGTTGTATTCCCTGTCGTGGGTCCAATGCGGGAGGCACTATCTACTGCTCTTGCAAAAGGGCCCGAGAACCAGACTACTACTGTTGATGGTGGTGGTGGTGGTGGTGTCGTCACAAACGGGGACGACGGAGATCTTGCCATGAAGGATGCGGCAGGGGTCGACGCTAGTGGTGACAATGAATGCGAAAGTGGAGGACCGGCGGCGATGGATACGGCGGTTACGACACCACCACCTGCTGCAGCTGAAACGACTGCTGAAGGTGGTGATGGGGTTAGACATTTGGTGCTTGTGAATGGTGTGCGGATTCCGGTTCCGAGGCTTAACGGGTTGGAGGTTGAATTGACGTATGCGCAGGTTGCTCATGCGAGGATTTTGGGGCTGAGTGATGAGTGGGTGAGTGTTGTTCATATCTTTTGGTGTTTTGAGCAGCGCTACGAGTATGGTGTAGAAGAGATTTTCCCCGATTTTCATTGCCGCAGTACAAGGGTGTTGTGGAGTTGCTTACGAGTCGTGACTACTTGGGTGATCTTTTTCTTGATAGGTAAAACGGATTGAGGGGTCTCATCTGAGCAGACGGAATGTTCTTGTGGTCCGCCGGCTTACATCAGGTAAAGTCCGTCCCGTAAAGTGCAGGAACGAAGAATGAAGATACGTTGATTTGGAAAGCTGACTGTCATGACTTGCATCAATCGCATTTGCATTTTGTCTGATCAACAGGAACACAAGCGTCAAAATTGTTGAAAGAAGGTGACATTATTTTGGCTGTTGATGGAACGCCTGCGACGAAGTTTGTGGATATTATGAGGCATACAGACCGAGAGAGTTTAGAGCTGGTGAGAAGCCCTTTTCCTAGTTCACATGGCTTTGGTTTTGTGTGTAGTTATGGTTGTTTCATGAAGGGACTAAACGCTCATCCTCGAACCCTCTGTCCTCTGTGGATGTGATAACTCCATTTTAGACAATCTTACGCGAAGGCAAAGAAGTGGTCGTGACGGCGCCATTATCGCCTTTGGAAATATCGGGAACGGAACGGATTGCTGGGTGGTCTGGTGCTATATTCCAAAGTATGTGGGTTGTTTCCTCCATCGAACCTGAGAGGAACGCGGCCGCGGAATGTTTTGCTTCTGCTGGATATTGTCGTAACATTTCTGTCCTACCTCCGTTTCATCGAATAGTGCCCCACAAGGCAGTTTTTCAGCAACTGAAACAAGTCCCACGCGGGGTACTTTGCTCGGTTGTGTATGACGGATCACCATCGCAGCTTTACGCTTTGCATCCGTTGACATGGGTTACAGAGGTAACAAAACCTGTTTGTATTCTCATTTTTCAGACAAATCCGTTTCATCACATCTAACATCCACGCTCACACTCCTCTTTTCATTCCATTAAAGGTGAACGGCCAAACGATAGAAGACCTCGACCAATTCCTAGAAGCGGTGTCCAACATCCCCACCGACTCGTTTGTGCGTATCCGAACGGTGAATTTCAACCGGTTTGTGAAGGTTATTACAATACGGACGGCGCCAAAGGATTATTTTGGGACGTGGGAGTTGAGGAAGAATGATGAGGCGCCGAGTGGTTGGAGTTTGAGGACTTTTTGAATGTGAGATGGATGGAGGATGTTGGAGAAAGGAGGAGGCCGGCGTTCGGCGTTTCAAAAAGTGTGTTTTCTTTTCAATTTAGCAAAAGGGAGAGGGTTTCGGAACTGCAGCATGTCAAACTGAGACCATTGTAATTCACGCTGGCGCCTGCCAAAACCAAACCATCGAATAGTGAACAGTTTCCAATCGCCAACTAACTTGCTAAAGTGACCGGCGGAGTTTGAATTTGGGTCATACAGAGGCACAGCCACACGAAACTCTCCTCTTTCTCCAGTGCCCGCATCTCTCCAGTAGCAGTCGAATTTCGTCGCATTATCATCTCATCTGATCAATGCATCATTTCTCAATCATTCTCATCACTCGTTTTGGAAGACTTGATGTATCTGTTCCAATGAAAATACCCGAAATCTCTCCGACAATATTATTTGCAAATATATGCATAAAAAGAAGACAGCCCTAGCTTTCTCTCCGATCGACAGCCCCCAAATCATAAATAAAACAAATAAAACAGTTACCCCCTGCACGAGTTCTTGCACTTATCGATCGAGCTCAATGCATACCACCAATCAATCAACACCAAAAACTCAATGACGCGTAGAGAAAAAGGCGGGCCTCACTTGTCTGGGTCTGTCGTAACCGCAGAGTAAAGGGCCCAGGAAGAGTCTCTTCTTCTTCTGTTCTTTCATCGAATTCCTGTCTTCGAATGAAGTCCAACGACAACGACGTCGCAAAGCTCTTGGTATTGTACTTGGTGCTCGGCCTAAGCTGAGTTTGAATCTGTTGATTTCTGGTCGATTTCTGCAGGATGGCCATCTAAGAAGATTTGAATCTCCTATTGGGGGAATGCGCATTGGAAACGACAGGTTGCCTTGAGAATCAGGCCTCTATCGTCGAAAGAGCTGGCCAAAGATAATGTGACAGTCGCAGCACAGCGGTTGGATGATCAGGTTAGCGTGCCGGTTTGATCTGGTTGGATAGGTCGTGAAATCGACCATGAGGGAGAGATAGTAATCTCCATTTTTGGCTGTGTTAATTCCAAAATTCTCATTTGTGGGATTTGAATCCTTCTCGTCTGATACACCGTCTATTTCCCACCGCCGCCCCTCTCCTCACCGCGATCTTGTGTTTTTCTGTTCCGCATGCAACCGCCGCCCCGAACGACTAGTCAGTGCTCACCATCGACCCATACGACGAGGCCGAGGATGTTTTACGCAAAGACCGGCCGCGAGAAAGGGTCTACAATTTCGACTACGTTTTCGGTGAGACGGCTTCACAGGTGGAGGTCTTTGACAAGACGACCAAGTTCCTCATCGATTTCGTCGTCAAAGGGTTCAATGCAACTGTGTTTGCGTATGGTACGTTCTTCGCAAATTCTGACGGGAGGACGGAGGAAATTATGCGGGACCAAGAAAGTCACTATCCCGCAATGTCTCACTGCGTTCCGCTTTTTTCCCCGGGGCCGGAACTGCTGCATACAGGAGCAACTGGGGCAGGGAAAACCTATACTATGATGGGCACAGAGTCAAGTCCTGGGATCATGTCACTTACCCTAATGGATCTATTCGCCCGTATCGACGAAGCCCACCAGCAAAAGCAGGGATCCTACGACTCAGATGCCGGCAAACAGAAAGATGATGTTGATGACACCTACAGCGGCGTGTACGATGTCTCGATGTCATATCTGGAGATATATAACGAGAACATCAGGGATTTGTTGTCGGGGAAACCGGATTATCTGGAATTGAGGGAGGATGCCAACAAGGGTGTGGTGGTTGCTGGGGTGACCACTGTGTCTGCGCGGTCGGCTGATGAGGTATGGTGGTTCGGGAATGAAGATTCCTGCACTGGGAACAAGCTCGAAGCAACGTGCAGTAGGTGTGATGGGGAAGCCGTTCTCATCAAGCTTTTGACTATTGCCACTTGTTTGCTTCCAAACTGTTAGGTTTTGAATTTCTTAATGAAAGGAAACAGGCACAGAACCACCGAAGCTACAGGTGCAAATGAGGTCTCGTCACGGTCCCATGCAATCCTTCAGGTAAATCAATGTCCGCAGAGTCCCCTTTACGTTTGTCCCTTCCATACCACACACATTCTAAAATGCAATGCGAACTTCTTACAGTTTCTGACATTCTGTTGATTCTGTAGGTAAGCCGCAAATTCATCGTCGAAAGTCGGGAAAATGTGGTGCGCATCTTTTCGAACAGAGCGGATAACTCATTGAATCGGTGCTTGTTTTGGAACAGGTTTTTGTTGGTCGCCGAACCATCAGCGCGAAAGGACACCAAAAAGAGCGCTTTGGAAAACTTTCTATGATCGATTTGGCAGGGTCTGGTACGTTTTCGACTTCTGGCGATCCTTTTCGTCTCAGCTCCCATCACAATCTCACTATTATCATAATCCACCTTCTTCTCTCTTCAAATATCGGCACAGAACGAGCAGCTGAAACAAAGGTAAGATCGTCTTGTCCTTCCTTCACATTAACCAGTCTGCAGATCGAAACAGGACTCTCAACCCCGAATTCCTCATACAGAATCGAGGCATGCGCATGATTGAAGGCGCAAACATCAACCGATCTTTGCTTGCTCTGGGCAATTGTATCAACGCTCTGGGAGAACAAGGTCGAAAGAGCAAATACGTTAATTATCGGGATAGTAAGCTCACTCGGTTGTTGAAGGTAAAGAGAACTGCTCATTCGTTGTTGGTGATCATGAATGGCGTCCCAAGGGTGCTTCTACCATGTCTGCTTCTGCAAACGAGACGATCAGCCGGTAAGATCGTGCAAACATCACGTTTTTCTATTCCATCTAGGATTCCTTAGGTGGGAACTGCCGAACCGTCATGATCGCCAACATCAGCCCGAGCTCCGACCACATCGATGAAACCCACAACACCCTCAAATACGCCTCCCGAGCTCGCGCAATAAAAACAAAAGTCTACCAACAAGTATCTTATAAATATGATCCTTACAACTCGGCAATATACCATCTCCACCATGAGATCGATGCGTTGAAACAACGCTTGGCGGGTTCCAACGCCGGAGGAGGAGCGGGTGATGCCGCCTCTGTTCATTCTGCTGCAGCGTCGATGAGAGAGAGGGAGAGCGCGGCAGGTGGTGGGCAAAATAGTCGTGCTCTCAGACATTTGAGGAAGAAAACAAAGTCGTCAGTAACGTTGGCTATACCCGATGACATTGACGAAGATTTCGATGGTGGGGGAGTGAATGTAATGGTAGCCGGCACCGGGGCCGTCGTACCAACATCTCGTTCGCGCTCCCTGGAAAATCTCAGTCTAGATGGCGATCTCTCCGCTCACAACTCCAATCCCAACTCGTTCGCATCCCAACTACAATCTCTCTTCCGCGAAAAGATGGGACTTCGTGGACGGTGGGTGGAAGTGGGTGAATCCGCTGCTGAGTATGCAGTGATGTTGGAGAAGAAGCGGAAGGAACTGGAGGCGTTGGAGAAGTTTATTGAGGATGCTGAGAGTGGTGGTGGTGGTGAAGGGGATGAACAAGTGGAGAAGGCGAGGGAACGGGTGGAGGAGGTCACGGCCGGTGTGGCGGAGCTTGAGATGAAGGTGAAGAGTTCGGAAAAGGCGAGGCGGAATGCCCAAAACGCGCTTCAGGATGTTGATGAGCAGATTTCTGCTATGAAACAGGTATGGAGAGGTGGGGTTCGCAAAAGAACCAAGTATCATACTCGAATTCACGTCTGGCGTTTCTATGTCGCTGAAAGCGGCTTTTTTGTTTTGCTGCATGTGCAGAAAATCCACAAGTCGTTGGATAAGAGGAGTCGGCAGTACTTTAACTTGATTGAACAACTTCACAACAAGGAGTTCGAAAGTACGTCCCTCGCCCTCTTCCTCGCCGTTCTCATTTCTCGTTCACATCTTCAAGAGTGGTCATAAATGAACAAGAATCGAGAATGAGAACTGACCTTGGAACCTTGTTCCCCCTATCTCCATTCCTCAACTCCTGACACCATACTCATGCTCGCTCCGAAAAATGAAAGATCTCGACCTTACCCACAACTACGCTCTCTCCAAATCCGCCCTCATCCGAAAAGAATCCGACGTTTCCCTCCTCTACCGCCAACTCGACCTCTTTGACCGCATCGCACACCTGCAAGAAGCCCTTCTCGCCGAAAAAAACATTTCGCTTCCTCGCAAGGTTCTGGGGCTCTATAAAGAAATTGATTCTGAACAGCAGAGAGAGCTGGAAACGGGTGGGGGCTTGACTGTGTTTTGTGTTGGGGAAAGAGAGGGTGTAAGAGGAGGAGGGAGACGGGGAAGAAAGTTTGGGTACTGGTGTGTGCCGAGGGTTGATGAGGTTGGGGTACGAATGAGGTTGTTACTAAGAGGTAGTGCGGGGACGAGGAATAGGGAGGAGCCGGTGGAGGACAGCAGCGAGGCGTTGGAGATGATGCCGGTATGTACCGCTTACCATTCTCCTTTGGACCGACTTTGAACCTCGACTAACCAAAAGAAGGAAAGAAGAAAGGAAGCGCTAACATTAATATTTACTTCTTCTGGTCCTTATTTCCCCATACCTCGTCCCACGAACAGTCACCCTCCCGTCGCCACCGCAACCCGCACCGACCACCCCTGCCCCCATCCTCATCCGCAACC
>JADGJF010000642.1:0-16800 GCA_027596845.1 Quaeritorhiza haematococci | reverse complement strand
AGGAAGAGGAAGGTGGTGGTGATGGGGGTGTGGATGAGGGGAGGGGGGGGATTGACATGGAGGAGTGATGTGTTTTTTTAGCAAAGAGTAGCCATCTTGGCACGTTATATCCGTCGACTTGTGTTGGTTGTCGGTCAGGAGTCGGTTGGGATGACGTTTGGGCGGTGTTCCGTTTTCGGACCTCTGATCTGGAGTCAGGGGATGCTGTACTATGTTACAGGATTGCCTCCTTCTGAATTCTCGTCGTCTGGAGTACTGGTCTCAAATTACAATCTTGGACACATTATGAGTCCATTATGACCACATTTCTCCTATGAAAACAATAAATACAGAGTAAGGACACAACTCCTTAGCTAAGCGCCACCTCGACAGGGTCCTTGACCATGCTTTTAGAACTAGTACAAGGAAGCTACGACGAAACGACGACGGAACAGAGCAAACGAAAAGAACCATAATAAAAACATCTATAAGAAATCCCGCACAAACAACGGTTTGCGAACAGCGTTCGAAGAACCCTCGTTGAACTTGAATATGATTTTGTGTGGGAGCTTGTCTGCGCGACGGAGCCAAGGGGAACGGGTTTGGTTTATGGATCAGTACAATGTCGGCATCAGCAATGTCAATCTGATTATCTTACCGTTCTCATATTTCTCCTTCTCGGGTTGCGACTTTGCCGCGATGGGTCGTCCGAAGAAGTCTCGCGGAACCTTTTGTTTCGTCGTCCAATGGAGAAGAGCGACATCAGTCGATTTTTCCATTGAACTCAACTTAGTAGAAACAACCATCGTAACTGGGAAGGGACAAAGTCTAACAAGCCCATACCGTTTCCTTGATGTCCTTGAGGCCACTTCTACCGCCCTTCTGTTTCGAATTCTGCTTCTCCTCTGCTTGTCCGCGATTGGAATTACTCTTATCTGACGGCGGTTCGTTCTCTTTGCTGCGCCCATTACCGCTTTTTGATGATCCACCGGTCGACTTCGTTGCCGAGGTTCTCTCTGCTGGTGTAGAACCGCCTTTGCCTTTACCACCGCGCGAAAGTACCGTTTCGGCACGACGCATCCGTTCCCGCTGGATCTGTAATGATTGTCCGTAATTTTCAGCAGGAGTGTTCCATGCGTTTACCGTTGTTGGAAATCAGTCACCCGACAAGCAGATTTCTATCGGCCTTTAGGTCGCCTTTAGGTTATTACTGCACGAAACAGTACATATTACGCTTACCTCTCCAGCGATCATCTGCTTCGTGACATATGTGGTCGAAAGGATTCTTTGCTGCAATTTGGGCCCGCTCAGCGAAGTCGTTTCGAGACCTTCGACTAGCTTGTTGAGGGGCCTTTGTCAGGTCGTTCAGCGAAAAGGGTTAAAGAAGAGGAGGGAAGGGATGTCCCTTTAGTCTTATGCGCAGTCTCGATCTGTGAAGCTTTCCTCGAAGTGTTTTTGGGGTGCTGAAGCAAAAATAGCTATGCAAACTATAGTCATAAAAAGCAAGTGAAGGAAAATCACCACTTACGGTTCCATCCGATAGCCGTACTGCCCATCGTCGACCTTCTCTTGCTCATACGACAACTTGAACGACACCATCACATCCACAAGGCGTGACAACGTTTCTCGCTCGTGTGGTTTGATTAGCTGGATGTTGACCTGTGCAGAAGAACGAGAGGAAGAAGAGAGGACCGATGATTGCGGGAGGAGATCAAGTGGTTGGAGTAGATATATCAGCTACCGAATGGCAATCCCACTGAATGAATCAAGGGAGAGGACGGCGAAGCAAAAGTCAAGAAGGGCACGGCGAAATCGAAAGAAGACATACCCCGCGCAACTCCGGTGAAATGATCCGAAGCAAGTAAGGCACCAACTCTGTCGCGATTGCGGTCCCATTCTTCCAATGCTGCAGGTGCGGATCTAACCCTGACACAAACGCCGACAGTATATTTGATGTTGTCTTGGTTGCCATGTACACCTAGAAAGACCCGTAGAAAGATAGGAGGTTTGGAAATTTTGAGAAAACGGTTCAGAAAAGCGTGCACAATGCCAACGAATAGAAGTTTCATTCGCGAACAAAACATCACGTATGAACATGAGGCAAACGGAACCTGAACGATGTTGTTTTGGACAACTGACCTCGTAATCTTTTCGAGGATATTCGATTGGGGGCTTTCTCACACCCGCAAAAAGCTGGTGGAAGCCAATAAGCGGCACGGGCAAATACGGCGCAACCTCCCATGCGTGCAATCTGTTCACGCAGGATGATAGCGAATCGTAAAACGACAGCCATTCACAAGCACGCTCGATTTTGGATGCGGGACGACCGCCATCAATCAAAATGGTCTCATTTGTGCTTGTATCGCAGGTCTTGGTTTGCAGGTAAGTTTCGTAACACCCTTAGGTTGAAGGAAAACCGATATGCAAGAACGGCGGATAGAGTGGTTAGAATGGTGGTAAGATTGCGGATCCCATATTAAGCATCAGAAGTCTGTGGACTGATCGGGAGGAACACTCCGTGGAAACACATTCTGGGCTGGTTCGAGTTCCACGCCCCTACCTTGTACGATTTTCTCGTAATCGCCATTCGCAGACAAGTTCGAGAGTAGCCGAAAGAAAAACCGATTGGATGTATCGTCCGCAACTGAAGAAGGTCAGAAAAAGAATAGAAAGTGAGGTAGCGTCCCCGGTCTCGAATAAAGATGCGTTGCTTTGGCCAGGTAGCGCACACTCAGGCCGAAACTATCTACAATCCTCCTGTGATCCCTTCCCCCTTCCCTTCCCCCTTGACAAAACTATCACACGATTTCGTCTTCAAACGACGGTACCTTGCTGTTCAAGGGTTCTTGCCGAATCGCCATCTCCACTTCTTCCAGCACCACCTCCGCCACCGGCCGAAAAGTAACCCACCCTCTTTTTCTGCTGTGCCGACGGTAAAACAAATATATCTTCCCAAAGTGTGAACAAACTCCGTTGCATATCCTTCAACCCCACGCTCATCGTTGATAGCATGTCCATCGTCAAGCGAGGCAGTCCCCCGCCGCCACCGCCGGCATCTGCTTCCGCTTCATCCTGCTGATTCCGTGACGCAACCTTTTGCTTCACGAACTGCAGCGTGTTGATGCAACTCCTCATATCTCCGTCCGCAAGCTCGCACAACCCCATCAGAGTGCGAAGGTCCGTTTTGAGGCCTTCCCACCGGCATATATCCTGAAGCCGTTTGGCGAGGGCTTTGGTGGCCGTTTCGCGGAAAGTAAACACTTGGGCTATTGCGCGAAGTGGCCGGAGGACGGGCACATACCTGGAATACGGTAAGGTGAGAGGGATCGGAAGTGTCAAATGAGGATTCAATTATCCCAACCCGTTTGCGAAATCATAAAAAAGGCGTCGCGCGCGCGCATTTTCTTTCGCGCCCACTCATTCACCTACGGATCATTGCATATACAAATAATCGGACGCCGAAGCACTCCGTGGGCCTTCTTCTTCTTTTTTCCTCCGGTCGTCGCTTTTTGTTTCTCGCTTTCGCTGTCTTTAGCCTCGCGCGTGACTAAATCCACGAGAAGTTTCATGAAATTCTGTTCCATAGCCGTAGAAGACAATCCAAACGGGTTAGTTTATTAAGATATTTAAAAATCACTTTCCAATGCATTGAATATTGATCGATCAATCTGCATTTTCCTTCCCCACCCGGCAATGTTCAGTCGATTGCTCTTTTTCTTCCTCCTTCTCCTCATGGAGATCCTAAAAGCGATACAAAAAGTACATACCTGCTCGCCACCGGCCTGACTTGCACCATCAATCTCGTCGATAACCATCAAGTTTGGTTTCCCATTCGCGACGATGGTCTGGTTCTCAATCGCACCAACGAGCTTGTTCCGAAGAGCATCGCCTGTGCGGTCGTCACTGATTATTTATGAGGGGGTGACGAAACGGGAATCAATACTTCCCATCCTGCAGCTCCCAAAGGCAATATTCGCGACAACATTCCAGAAAAACACCTGGCGTTGATCTCCACGACGTTATATCCAGCATGGCGTGCGACGATATGTGATAGCGTTGTCTTGCCTAGCCCTGCCCGACCAGCAAGGAGCAGGATCTAACATATTGAGGATGTTCAGAACGACATGATTAATATGAAATGACTGGATTTTGTGTACAATGTAATAAGATAGAGCGGCGTGTTGTGGTGATGACCAAAACGCGATGTTGTCTACCTTCTTTTCGGGTCGTTGCAACGGGTCTTGTGCCTGTCAAATCGTTCCAGAAGTTACGTGGAAAAGGTGCCGATTACGGATGAGTATTTGCGCACGAAAAATTTCGCACTCTCCTCTCTCCCACTCCTTTTCTTCACACTTTCCATCCTCCAGGCATTGAGCAAAGGGACACACCTCGTTCTTTTTGGCCTTCCCTTTCCATGACCGATTTGCAACAAACACAGCCCCTTGCTGCCCCTGACCCTGCTGATTCTTTCGCTTGTGGTCGTAACCGAATACGCAATGGTCCCACTGTTTGACCCAAGTCAGGACCTCGCGGTTGATGCGCTCGTCACCGATCAGGTCAATGTACATCCGCGGAGAGTACTTGTTTACCCATGGTCCGTCGTTTTCTTTGCCAACGATGTCTGATTTGGAGCTCGGGCTCTTTGAAGGTGTATATTTCCCCTTGACATCGAGGAGTGATACCCCTTGGTTCGGATATGTCGTCCCAGTTGTAGCAGCAGATGCAGGGCGGATGGCTCCATATTCTCGTTTGACGTCCGCGATCATCTGGTGAATCGACGTTCCGAGAAGGTCCTTAGCAGACATGGTTCGCCGTTCTAGCACGTTTCCTACATTCGGCTCCTCATTCGCCCTACCTGACGACAGTTGGTGCGATGATGCTTTTGCCGGGAAATACAGTTTTGTTCCTTTGGACGATGTGGCGGACTTGAATCCTTTCCTTGCATCGACCGGAAACAGCGTGTAGTTCTTTTTCGGCAATGATGAGGCGCCGGAAGTGGCCGTGCGACGTTGGCGTGACTTCTTTAAGATGGAAGGGAGAATATCCTCGTACCCGCCGCTTATGTCCACATCGTCGTCCAGGTCCAAGTCCCAGTCCAAGTCATAATTGTGGTCCTCCTTACGAATACGTTTGGTCGAGGAGGGCAGGGTTTTGTCGGCAGTGCGTTCGTGCAGCGGGTCTTCGTCTTCATCATCGAGATCGCTCAAGGATGGGAATGATTGTGAATTTTTGGATGTCGCGATGCCTGAGAGGAAGGTTCCCTGAGACTCTGCCCGACTGGCCCCCATCGCAGGGGTGTGATCCCCTGATGTCGCGCTAACAGCTGAAGATGCACCCTCCACCTCATACATTGGCCTTTTACCCTTTCGCTTCTCGGCGAGTCGCTCCAGCATTTCCTTTCCCAATGGTTCTTCATCATCTTCATCATCATACCCAACCCCTTCTTCCCCACCGAACAGCTGCACGTCATCCGACCCACTATTTTTTATTGAGGTCGGTTTGATTATTCTGTCGAAAATCGATGGGCGGGTTTTGAATGACTGCAATATGGAAGAAGAAGCCTTTTCCGTGCTTTTAGCATCGCGCTTCGGAAGTGGCGATCGTGATCGTTGATCAATCATAGATGCTGCTTCTTGCGTTGATTTGCTTCGTGCAAAACGGTCGTCTTCCACATCATTGATTCCATGAGGCTGTTGCAGATCGGCATCGTTGTCCCCTTCCCCTTCTTCGTCCGAGGAATCGAAGGAAAGACCACCAAAATGCTTTTTCTGTGAACCCATCCCTCCTCCTTCATCAACATCAGATACGGCTGCTTCGCTTCCTTTTCCCAGTTCTATCCCCTTCACCTCATCCAGGTCGAAATCTTCTCCCACCTCTTCGTCGTCTGAGCCGTCATCGAAACAGAGACCTCCGAACTGAGCTTGTGAAGCCTCTCCTCCCTTGTCTTTCCGGCTTTCTCCCCGAGAACCACCATCGCGCTCACCTGCCACCTCGTCAAGATTGCCAAGGGGACGACGTACCGTGCGGTGACGACCGGAAATCGGAGACGTTTCTGGACTCTTGCGTTTCCTGTCCATGATTCCCCAATCACTGGGGACAGGGGTTGGTTGGTCGGGGCGGTATGTTGGTGACGTGAAAGACGGGGGCGATGATGGAAGTGGGGTGGTGTGTCGGTTCCTTATAAGGAGCGTATCAGTACCTGTGTGCGTGGGCCGCGCGTTGCAATCAAGATCACAGAGAGAGAGAAGAAGAGAGGGATTTGAGTTAGCACCAAATAAGAACGATATGTTTGGAAGATTAGAAGTCAGACTGTCCATGAATCTCGAGCCTTCGCACCTTCTGCTGCAACATCGTGGGCCGTACTTGGCAATCCGTCCGTGCCAATCGACCAAGACTGTGTCAACTTCGGTTCTGCATCGAAGACTAATTGCGACGGCACAATCGCGAACAAGTTAGAGTGGTTCTCTTGAACACTAAACAGCGTGAGGAGATTATAACCATGCACATTCAATCCCGCTTACTCGTGGCAACACCGACGGCATCCTCCGCAGACTCCATCTCGGCAAGAGCAAGGAAATCATCGTCGTGCTCCCAATCGTCCCTTGAAGGATTCGTCCGGTTGGCATGTGTAGTCGTAGCGCCCTCTGTGCCATCAATTTCCGCCATCATGGCCTCCATTTCGGCGATGGCGTCGTCATCAATGTCCAGGTCCATTCTTTCTTCGTCTTTGTCTTCGGTTCTAGGAGAGGTTTTTGGGTCGGAGTTGGGATCCAGTGTGTCACCAAAGCCCCATTTTCAACAGACGGTGAACATTCAAAGCGGGCCGACGGAAATGATGTTGTAGAATGCCTCGTTCAATTCACAGTAAAATAGCAAGCAAATGTCGGCTCTGACGGTAATAGCGGCGGTGGTGGTACGAGCGATGAAGACGAAGTATTAAATGGTGTGGAGATTGTACATTTCTTCTGGAGACTACAACGGTAGTGAGGAGTCCTAGATCTATCGCTCCCTCCTTTGACCTAAAACAGCTTTGGATTCATAACATTATCTGAATATGGCTTCTGATTTCCATCTGTCTGGTCTTTGGAAGCGTGAATAAAGCTGTCTTGAGAAGATTGATGCCGGATGAACCCAGCAACACAACCATCACTCCAGGGCCGCCCAGTCGAAGAAACCCGAAAACATGACCAGGATCCTGAGTCTGGAAAAATGACCCGGTCATATGTGGGTTTCCGTCGATAAGGATGGTGTCTCTCTCCGAAAAGCCAAGTCGCGCTAGTTTGGCCGGAACTGCTGTTGTTTCCTCCTAGTACACGAAAATGGAAGGAAACTGTATATGGGAGGAAATTCGAGGAGTCGCAACGCAAGAGAGTATTGAGGTCGCAGCCGTCCCATACACCCTCCCTCTTTTCACGATCTCGACCAGGCCATGGTGGCTCAAGAGACAGCACCATCGCTTTCCACCGAAATGTTTCTCCATCGCGTACTTGCCTACACTTCAGACCGAAAATCACGCTTCTCAAAGAACTGTCATGGTCCGCGGTTACGCCTGTGTCCGCCAGTTTCAATCTTTCAATCCGATCCAAACCCCCTGGATTTCGGTTTGTTGGAACACTAGTGAAAAGGAAGAAAAATCGGGATGTGGCGCGTCATCACTGCAACAGCATCGCAACAGCTATCTTTCTTTCTTTCATACTTTCGCATTATGGGATGTAATGCGGGTCACGGTGTTTGGGACGTCAAGAGTCGGGTAAAGAAAGAAAGCGTTGAAACCCAAACGAGGATGTTTCTTTTTGAAGTCGAATATCTCTTCAACATCTCTTCCCCACTCTATCTGGTTGCTCTGATGTGAAGGTCGTCCCGAGACATTGAGTGTAAGCTCAATCTACGACATTCACAGACGTCTACAGACAAATTAGGGAAGCCATGCACGACAGAAGTGCATAGCCCACATCGGGGCTCCGCCGTTTGAAATCCACCAAAGAACTTCGAACACGATGTTATATGCTCGTCGGTAATCTATTCCAGTTTCTACCTGGACAATGTCATGGGGGTAGATACGGGCCAGAGCGCAAACCATCAGAAACAGAAAATGTCAACAAAGAAGCCATCAAACCCGTTCCAAAACATGCCAATCAACCGAAGCAAAACAAAAGATCAACACACATTCCAATCATTCCCTTTCTTTGCGTCTTAGACAATGTGTATGAGCTTCCAAAGCTGTGGAATCCATTTAGGTTCGTTTCAAATTTTAACTTTACAGCGCGGAGAAGGCACAAGGAAACCCCATTAAGATTGTCACGATATGTGAGGAGGGGGAAATCAGGGCACGCTTCCGCAACAATGCTTCTTTTTCTTTGGCAACCAAATCAGACGTAGATTGCATAAAAAGCTGGATGTGTACACATCCCTGAGATTGCGGGAAATAAAATGTATCACATCTGCATTTCACCGACGCAAACTTGGAAAGATTAAAAGGATGGTCAAGATCACTTTGGATTTGCAGGACTTAACCCCATTTCGCGCAGTCCCTGGCACCAACTACACCCCAGCTCTTGCTCCCCTCAACAACGGATGGATTTATCCCTATGCCGACTATCAGCTCCAGAGTCTCGAATATGTATATTTATTACCTGCTGCGGTTATCCACTCGCTTGGAACCATCTTAAGTCTGCTGCTGCTGGGCATCATGCTCGCATCTCAAGAGACCCGTTCCTTGATATTCTCCAACGTACACTATGCGCTTCTCTTCGGACTCATCCTGATTGATGGCATATTTTCGACCATGTCCGCTGTCAACGTCACCTTGAACGCAAGTAGGGGATCTGTCGCAAATGTGTCAGGCGTTCGAGATTGTTGGATATTTGCCACTTTGACAGGTAGAGTAATGAGCGTTCTGACATTCTGGGGCGAGCACATCAGATATTTGTTCGCGTTTGTTTTGGTACTTTGGTATTTGATGCTTGCTTATCTTACGGCTTTTTCCAATGCTCAGTTTTCCTGTCCATATGCTCTTTCTTATTTTCCGCGTTGATGTCGATGGAGAGGTACCTTTTGGTCGTTCGCAACAAGTCCCTGTCGCCGCGAACGTGGGCTTTATTCACATCCAGTCAGTAAGCACTTCAGTAAACCATTCAGCACCTTCCTTACTTTTTGTCAAACTGACATATAATACTTTCTTTTAATCATTTTCACTCCGAAACGACTGAACGAAGTGTTATTGATCCTTGAGGTCGTCATCGTGTCACTGCCGTTTGCTATGGATGTTCAGCACGACTTCATCAGTGTGAATATAGGCTTGGGTTACTGGTAATTAGTGCTTTTTCTCATCTCCTGATCTGGAATTTGTCTAAAGAGGCGAGCGCGTTCCATTCACCTATCACCCATCATTCCTTCTTCGGCCGCGCAATCAAGTCTTCACCGTCACTATTCAAGAGACGTAAGGCACTTGCCGCTAGCACTTCTCATGCAGGGTGCCATCATTGTATTCGTTATCATCATGGTGGCGACAGGGTACTGTCTCATCAGGCACGTTCGCTTTACGAAAAAAGATCTGCAACGCTATATTAGAAGAAAAGGGCTTTCAACCGCACCACCCGATTCCAAGTCTCAAACACCACTTTCGCTGCCTGACAACAACACTCGTGCTGGGGATGTGTTGGAAGGTGATGGAAAGACTCTGACAAAATCTCGTTCGCTGAAGGTCAAGGTTGATGATAAAAATCTGAATGAAACGGCGCGGGTCCATGCTTCGAATTCGGGTTTTGACAAGGGCAGTCAATCCTTATTCGCACCAGCGCTGGCAGCGCACATATCTGGAGGAGACGAATCCGGAGAAATCGTCCGCAAAATCATTATTCTCAATGGAACAACAGTTATATGCTGGTCTCCGTTTGGACTCATGATGCTCCTTGGAACCTGCGGACTTCCACCCGCAAGTCGCGAGATGTATGTGCTGAACTTCATTGCGTGTTTTGGAGTTATCATATCCTCTGCATGCAATCCTGGTAAGTCGACGTCCTGTTCATTCCGAAACGATCACTGTGACCTTCGAATTCCACGGATATCTCATTGACGTTCTCCCACAGTGTTGGTCTTTTTCACTGACCCCCGCATGAAAAGAATAATCTTGGACGCCATTACCAAAGCACTCAACAAGTGCAAGTCACCATTTTCACGCGAACTGAGCTTGGACCCGAAATGTGACATTGTTGGAAAAGAGGAACCCTTGGCAACAGCTTAATGGACTCTTGATCAATCTCATGTGGACAAACGCAATACATATGTACATCGTCTCCTCCAATATTCCAATTTCCGACCTTTCGGTCTTTTCCTTTTGCACTGTGGTCACAGTGCCACCTGGCTACTCTTTGCTAAACAAACACATCACTCCTCCATGTCAATCCCCCCCATCCCCTCATCCACACCACCATCACCACCACCTTCCTCTTCCTCGTCCTCTTCTTCCTCTTCTTCCTCCCCTCCCTCCTCATCCTCACCCTCAGCCTCTTCTTCCTCTTCCCCTTCTTGTTCGCCTCGGTGTTGCGGGATTGGCACATGTGGCGACGACGGCGATGTGTTCCGTTTCGCGTCCGGAATCGGCGCGTATTTCCAATCCGGCGTTACGTTCCACACGAAGGTCGCCTGAAGCTTGCCTTTGGATTTGATGTATTAAACAAACCAGATTTGCGCGGTGGCTGTTACTGCCTGAGCTATCTCGATCGAACACAGCACCTCGACCAACTGGACGGCAATCTTCTTCTGGTCGACCATCCGGCAACACCCCACGACATGCGGGTCGTTCGTGAAGTCTGTCGTCACATTCCTCATCATCCTCGTCATCTTCAACACCCCCATGATCCTCTCCCTCGCCACCCTCTCCAGTACCCTCCATCCCAGCATCACCACCCTCAACACCCTCCCTACCCTCGCCGCCATCGTCGCCATCGTCATCGCCGTTGCTGTTCCGGCCCTCCTCCACAGGATTCTTCTTCTTCTTCCGCGCCGCGGCTTCTTTGCAACGTCTGCTTCTGTCACCGGTGTGCAGGTAAACAGCCGAGACCGTTTTCGGAATTCTAACCAGACAAAAAAGAACCAGCGTTGAAAGCAATTAGCAAAATGCAGCTGAACCACACTCATGCCACTGAAGATCACTCTCTACCAACCACCCGCCACTCGCCACCCGCCACTCGTTCAATGTTCATCCATCACTTGTCATAGCATAAGACAACCGAACAATATGAGGACACTATCCCAAACAAAGTCAACAAATCAACACTTGACAAAACAGAAAAAACAGGATTGCTTACCCGTATGTGATTTCCGCTTGGGGCAGTCGTTTACGGAGCATAATACCTTTCCCGTGCTGTCTCTGCAGTGAAGTTGGAGGTCATGATGTCTGTCCGGCCATTTCAAACTCAAACAATTTCCGATCATTATCTTGCACATTTTCTTTCCCCTTCAAAATTTTGTGGGTAAATAGAGGAAAATCAGTCGTGGCTGGCTTAGGGCGTCTACATTGGTATATTTTCTTCACTCAATCCTTCGTATTCAGAACACCCGCTGACCAAATTACCAAATTTGTACGTGAAGAGGGAAGAAAATGAAGGGGAGAAGACCCACAAAGCGACGATGTGTGCATATGTAAAATGCTGTGCCCTGGAATCGAACCAGGATCGTCTCGGCCACAACGAGATATACTAACCATTATACTAGCACAGCATAACAAGTGTACTGAAATTGTTCAATATATTCCTACAGTTTATAGCGCTTTCAACCAATCATTTTTCGCGAACCATGCATGTGGGACCCTAACCCTCGTTCTCCCATGTGTTTTCGACATAAAACGAAACGTCTCGTCAAACGTCTCAAGATCTGAATTGGCGGACTCGCAGGCATCTCGGTTGGGATAGTTGGGAAGCGCGCTGAATCTGAGCAAATCCAAACAACATTTGTTTTGGAGCGGATGTTGGATAGATGTATAAAGTGCGCTTCCATATTTCCTTTTCCATAATTATAAAGACGCATCATCGCTAGGTCCGACGGTGACTCATTCCATGCTTTACCAATTTAAGGTAGTAGCCGGTTTACCAGGAAGGTTCCAAAAATAAATAACACTCCCCTGCGTAACCCCCATACACAAAAATCTTTAGTAAAAGGCGAAAGATTTATTTGTTCTGCATGGAAGTCAGGGAGGAACTGGATTTCTATGTTGGGGGGGAGCGGAGTTTATATAGTGCTGGAGGATTTTTGCGCAGTCGACGAAGAAAAAATGCGCCACATGCTTTGTTCTGACAAGGGTTGCATCCAGGGTTGCGTCTTCAGTTGCTGGTTCGATTCTGAGGCTAAGAAAGGCGTTTTCAACGAGATCAACCGAGGGCTAACCACCTAGTCATGACGGAGACCACATCTTATCATCGAGCCACAAGTGTCCTTGAAGTGGTTCTTATAATATGAGAGGGACCACCATCCAGTTCAAGTCGACCCCCCTGGCTCACATTCACCTCGCTTTCGTGAATGATGATATGCATATTGAGCATCTGACTTGAAATCTGACCGAGAAGATGTCACTGAACAGGCAGACACCGACTAACTTCATAGGGCGACGCTGGAGACAACTAATAAGACCAATCCCAATAAAACCCATACAGGTAACTTGGATGTTTTATTTCAAAAGACCCACAAACTCGCCCAAAAGGCAAAACCAAAACACCCTTTATTTTCTCACAAAAACGAGAATCAAAAAACAAAAATCTTCTCTTTATCTAATCAACATCCATCTCCTCCTTCTCTTTTTTGTCTTCAGCATCAGTCATAACCTCATCCTTCTTTTCCTCAGCAGCAGCAGCTTCACCCTCCGCCGCCTTCTCAGCACCCTCCTCCTTCTTCTCTTCCTTCTTCTCAACAGGCTTAGGCTTGGGTTTCGTCAAGATCGGGTTCACACTGTAGAAAAGCGCTTCCTTCGTCTTGTTGATCTGCTCGGTCGTGACAACGGGGTCCGAGTACTTGGGTGTCTCGTTTTGCTTCGCGATCGAGTCGTTGAGCCAGTTGAGTTTGGATTGGCATTCGGAAAGAACTTTGTCCAGTTCTTCCTTGGCGATGTGGGCGTACCGGTCGTCCTGTTGATTCAATTTTTGAACAGTTTGGTCATGTTAGCACACAGGATCAAATGGACGCGAGTAGCAATATGGGGGTGCCTCAACTCTAATGTAGTAAATGTTGATGATAACGTACCCCAGCAGTGACGTTCACAATCACCGAGTTGACGTACTCCCTAAAGTGCTTCTCAGCCGACGGTCTCGTCTCAGCTTCCCTGTACCGCATACCGATCGGGTCCCCAGTCTTCCTCAGCTGCGTCAACTTCTCAACATAAACACTCTTGGTCGCTTCCTCCCCTTCCTCAGTGTACAACCAGTCCTCCATGGCGCTCAACTCCTTCATGAACGCAATGCGAGCATCCTCGGCAATGAACTCAGACCAAGCCATCTCAAGCTTGCTCCGTACATCATAGACGTACTCTTCAAGAGCGTTGCGGCGCTCGGCGGTGTCGATGACGAGACGGTCAGAGGCCATCATCTCGCCTTCAAGAGCTTCGAATCTCTGAAGGAGCTCCTTGGAGGCACCGGTGGTGGATCCGACAACGACGAGCTCGTGCTTTCGCGTGACCTTTTTGAACTTGGGTTCGGGAGCCGCAGCTGGTGCTTTTTCAGTGGCGGGGGTGGCAGCAGCCTCACCCTCCTTCTGTTCGGCATCGGTTTCCATCGGCGCCGTTTCAGCTCCCTCCTTCTTCTCGCCTTCGGGAGTAGCACTGGTGGCTTCTTCAGGCTTCTTGGCAGGGGCCTCTTCCTTCACGGGAACCATAACCTCTTCAATCTGCTGCGCGCTTTCGATGGCCACAACAGTGTTGCCATCAAGGCGGGCCTTGACCTTGATCGTTGCTTTGGCATCGGCACCGTTGTTCTCCGCGACGGCAGCTTCGCCTTCCTTGACCGCAATTTTCTTGATACCCTTGACGGACCACTTGCCGATCCAGTCACCAGAGCCAGCAGCAGCTCCAGATTCAGCCAGACTCCCGGGCTTGTACTTGAACTCGAGGTTGAAGTCCGCGGCGCCGTTGCCTTGGGCAAGTTCCTCGTCCCGAAGGGCGCGGTAGAACGTCAGGATCTGTAATTGATTTGATGATGTAATCGAGTTTAGTAAATTATCGTCGATCAACGTTTTTGCAAGTGATGTCACGACACGCACAGAAAGTCGAAAGGCTTACCTTGGTACTGGGGACAGAGTTCCCGAGGCTGAAGACCTCCATCTCGCTCTCAACCGCATCTCCCGATTTCGGTGCCGGGCACTGAGCAGGATCCCAACCCAAAACAAGAGGCATGGCGTTCCAGTCTTGTACGCTGAAGTCCCTGACCTTGAAAACGGGCGAGATGATGGCACACTGAAGCGCACAACCACGAGCGACGGCTTCATCCTGGTTCAAAGTTGTCGAAAGCTTGTCACCAAAGAAGTTCGCAAGTGTTGACTTGACAATCGGGATACGTGTGCTGCCACCGATGAGCTCAACAGCGTCAACGTCGGCGTTGGTGATTCCAGCGGCCTTGAGGGCACGTTCAAGCGGCGGGGCTAACCGAGCCACGAGGGGTTCGATGAGGACTTCATAGTCCGCGCGCTGAACTTGGGCAGACACGTCCTTGTCGTCCAAGAGGCACTCGACGTTGAGCACTGTGACGGCGTTAGCACTGAGAATCTTCTTGACCTTCTCGCAACCGGCACGCAACCGATGCATGGCTTTGGCACTGCCGCGAATGTCCATGCGGTACTTCTTGCCGAATTCGTCAGCGTAGTGTTGGACAAGGGCTTCGTCGAAGTCACGGCCACCGAGGTTGCGGTCGTAGGCGGTACCCTTAACGACGAGCTTACCCTTGACGAAGGAAACAACGGAAACTTGGTACGATGAGTGACCAAGGTCAACGAAGACGACGGTACGGGGCTTGACGGACGGGTTGAGGGAAGGGTCGGGGAGATCCAACTTGGTAATACCGTAACCAAGAGCCGCTGTTGTGAACAAAGGCATGTTTCAGCATATGAGTATTCGGTTTCCATGTCATCACAGAGCGCAACGATGGACCACAAGGAATGGGCCGTATCACTTCCAAGCACACAAGGCCCAACAAAGATTCTTACCGGCAGTCAAATCGTTCATGACCCTCAAGCAAGTCAACCCAGAAACCTCAGCGGCATCCATGATGGCTCTCCTCTGCCGGTCAGTGAACCAGCCCGGGCACGAGATAACGACATCAGTGACGGGGATCTTGATTTCCTTGGCGGTGAACTCCTTGACCTTGTTGAAGTACATGGCGACGAGCTGAGTGAACGAGAAAGTTTTCCGCTCGTTTTGGTACATAACCTAGTGGAAGTGGAGGAAGTGGAAGTATTGGACAGGAGACAGCAAAGTCGGTCAGTCATGGTCAGTGTGGATTGAGAAAAAGTGACAGAGGACCATTCAATTTCTTTTGGTTTTCCTGTTTCCCCAACTAAACATACCGAAGCACCAACTTCGCCACGTTCACCCTCAACGAGACCACAGTTCACGAACTTCTTCTCGACGCCCATAACATCGGGATCCGAAAATGGCCGGCCGATCAATCGCTTGAGAGTTGAAACTGTGTTTTTGAAATTCGAGATTTCTTGGGTCTTGGCGGATTCACCGAGGTAACGTTGCTTTTCACCAAATGAGACCAGAGATCTGCAGTAGGATGAATGAAAGATGTCAAGACGTGTCAGTGATGGAAGTTTAGAATGCATTACGACTCATAACCAAGACACGAGGGTTATACTTACGGTGTTTTTCTGTTCGAGACTTCATTCGTGATCACATCGATACCACGGTTCCGCGCAACGGCGACGACCGTGTTCAAGTTGCCAAAGTCAATACCAACGACAGACATGGTTCTGGATACTGATTCTTGAAGATCGGTGTTGTTGTCAAGAAGAGCGCCACGAGTTGGAGATTTGGAAGACTTTTTGGAACCTCGTTTCCCCTTCCTTGTACTGTTAGAGCGTTTCTTTTTGCGCGTGCGGCTGCTGCTGGTGCGCGAGAGAAGGTAGAATAGGCCGACGAACCCGGCTACTGCGATCCCAACTCCCAACAAGTCGTTACCAGACCAACCCCGAAAGAGGTGGGACAAGTGCTGCTGGCTTTTCCTTAGGCTGTCGATGATGGCGTCGACCCCGTAGAGGTGTGACGGTAGAAGGTTTCTGAGACTGTCCGGGAGGGAGGACAGCAGAGCGGAGACGGTTTGCCACGGTATTTTGGCGAATTTTTCCGGGAGTCAGAGGCGAGAAAGGAACGGACCCACGGGGATCAGCCGAACAGCCCGCAGATAGCCGAGGAAATGGCAAGAATATGCCCGGGGGTGAAGTGGGGCGATCACAGACCAGAATATGAAGAAGCAGCTTGGTTAGATTACGAAAGGTTCCCAACCGGCAAAGAAAGGGGGGGGTAAAGGCAGAGGTATCTAAAATGCTAAGAGGGATCTATCAAAAGAACGAAGAGGAGAGCCGCCGATTTAGGATTCCCCGCTTCCTTTTCCGCCACAGCACAACAACGCTTATTCGGAGAGAAGTCGTGGGGCTGGACACTATTCCCGCTCCTGGAAATAGAACATATGAGAGGGGAATGTTCACCAACAAGAACGTTTTGAGGGTGTGGATGGAAAGGGGGGTCGGTGGGGTGGTGTATTCAGCTTCTAGGTCGTGCCTCACAACGTAAACAGATAGAAAGTGAACCGGCCCGACAAATTGTATGCCCCCCCTCCAACC
>JADGJF010000641.1:0-16839 GCA_027596845.1 Quaeritorhiza haematococci | reverse complement strand
CCCCCACACCTCCCCCCACCGTCACCCTTCCATGTACTTGCCGCCCTGTTGGGGTCGGCCCACCTAACTTATATTCGTGCGAGTTTGTGCACTTTTGCTATTTTGGATCTTTTTTTTTGATAGAATTATTTGATGGTGCTTGTAGACAATTATAAACGAACACTGATCATGTTACATATGGACAAATTACTTCGTACATGTTGGAGCAAGTGTTTGTGAGCTAGGGGTCGCCACAGGGTCGCCAGGAATGGTGGGAAATTCACACAAAATCGCCGACAAATGACATGCGCTTACTGTGCCTCATTGTGGACTCATGTTCCTATCATCATCTACTTCTTCCAAATGTAAGCTGCTGAGATTGCCACAACCCCAACAACCGCAGCAGCACCCACATACACCGGCACCTTCGACTTCGGCGCCGCAAACGCCTCGGGTTTGTCGAAACCCTTGTATTTGATCCATGCGTGGACGTCCATCAGATCTGGTTTAAGTTTCTTGAGTTCGGGGATGTCGGCCTTGAGAGGGAGAGGAGAAAGGGTTTATGAGTAATGGGAACTGCAGAAGGAAAAGCCTGAGAAAAGGCAAGAGAATTGGAGGGAAAGACAGCGACCGTTTGGATGCTCACTTTGTAACCTTCCTCTTCAAAGAACTTGATCATACGCCAAAGGTCGTAGTTCAGGAAGCGCAAAACGAAGAGCGGGATGGCCTGGGAGTATGTGTAAGGGATCCCTTGCGCTTTCGCCAAGGCCTTGATCGAAAACAACAAACACATTGTCAAATGTCAACACCAGATCAAATACGAAAACTCCCAAGCGCCCATGAAGATAACATCACAACGCTCACCTCCGCCAAATCCTCCCCCGAAATACAATCCCCCGCCAATTCCAATGCCTTCCCCTTAAACTCATCAGGTCTCAAAAACGCAAGAGCCGCAAAGGCACCAATATCTTTTGTTGCGATGACTTGGAACTTTGTTTTGGGTTTTGTGACGAAGGAGACTTGACCGCGGAGGGGGCGGGAGAAATCGGAGTCGAAGTTTTCGAAGAAGGCGCTGGGGAAAGTGGGTGATTAGTGAGGAGAGTGTAGGGGGGAGGGTTTTGGACAGTAAGGAAGGAGGATCCGAGAACTTACGTGGGTCGGAGGATGGCCCAGCCGTGTTTCCATGTCTTGCTTTTGAGGTATTCTTCCACTTCGAACTTTGAGTCGAAATGCGGGACTCTGTTTGGATTAGATTTGGATCAGATCGTGTTTGGTATTCGCGGAAGGTGGACAACAAGCGCTTCCCCATCAGATGCAAGGCATTCAGGTCGCTTCGAACCCCCCCCCCCTTGACCTCTTCTATCTCTTATCATGAACGTACCCGCATTTCCCCTTGCTCAACCCCCCAACACTGCTAAAAACCACATATTCGACTCCAGCTTCCATGGCCGCGTCAACAACATTCTTTCCCTGCTGGACCTCCGCCGGAATACCACCCTTACCCCACGCGTCTGTCATGAAAAAGAGACCCCAGCATCCATTCATAGCGGCCTTCAACGAGTTCAGATCGTGGAAGTCGCCCTTGTAGACTTCGACGCCGCGGTTGGAGAGGGATAGGGCAGCGGGGGAGGCAGGGTTCCGGGTCATGGTCCGAAGAGTGAATTCATTGGGAGAGTGGGGTTGGAGGGCGTGGACGACGGCGGCTCCTTGCTTGCCGGTGGCGCCGATGATGAGGATTGTTTTGGGCATCTTTGAGGGATCGTTGGACGAGCGCTGGAATATTGAGCGAAAATGATTATGAAATGATTTCCTTGGTTTGATTTGTCAGATCTGCAGGCCTGTTTGTCAGACGGGTTTCTAAACTCAGGTTAAGGTGCTCGCTGTGCTTTGCCACAGAGTATGAGGAGGATCAGAGAGGCAGCTTTAATACCCTCTTGGGTTTTGCCACTCCTTGCCATGTATAAAGGTACTTGAACTCTGTCCAGCGCCATTCTAGATACTCTTCACCACTGCTTCACGATTTCCTTGACACATTAAATAGATCCTGATCACAAGCGAAGTTCACAGTTGGCTCTCCATTGAGAGATTAGAAGCAATTCAACTTCCTTCTCAATGAGTACCTCGAGATCCACCCACACCTGAACTTGTTTTTTCTGCCTCTGGCACCCGTCGCACTCAGGTACTGTGGAAAGTCTCCCAAAGCGGTGAGGCTTGATTCACACAGGTCTTGGTTACACACATAGATAAAGCCGCGTTTCTCACAGAGTTCATAGAACTATGCATCAACGCTTCGCACTGGGCGTGTTTGCCGCCGCCGTCGCGTCCTTTTCCTTGGTCGCTGCGGACAATTTATCATGGGATGTAGATGCAGAGGCCTTCCTCCGTAAAACCGTCGATGCTCAGCGCGCGAAGTACCATCTGAGGTCTGTGTTCACTTTTCTCTTCACCAGTCTTCTACGATTTGCTTATTTTTTTCCCTTTTCTAGACACTACACATCAATTCCTCATATCGCTGGATCGGAAGGAGATAAGGTAGGAAGATGAGCTGCCATCGAGATCGTTCTACTCCTGCAGGCGGGCACACTGGGCGAGGCGCGTAAACCATCGGAGATCCACGATCTGAAATCAAATCCCACACATGTATCTTCGCTTTTTGAAAGGCGTTAGCTGAATGGACCAAAGACAACTTCATCGAATACGGTATCCCGGACGTTCAGATCGCGGAGTACTGGCCTTTGATGAAGTAAGAGATCGATATTCTCCTGGCCATCAAATCATGTTCGCATCATATTACGAAGTCAAGAAATCTGATGATCGTTGAATTTTTCATTTTATTTAGTTACCCAGGCGATCGTTCATTGAAACTGTTGAAGCCAAACTTCTTTGAAGCGTCACTCACGGAGGCTGCCATTGAGGAAGACCCGACTAGTGTTGAATTCCAGAACGCAGTTCCCACCTTTCATGGATACGGCGCGAGTGGAAATATCACCGCAGGTAGTTTTGGCTCATAAACAACTTGATCGTCAACTCCTGAACCAATTCTAGGGCCCACATCTGAAACATCTAACGCTTTTCCGTAATAATGTAGAGCTTGTCTATGTAGGCTATGGCGGCCTCGAAGATTTCGAGCTCCTCAAGTCCAAGGGTGTAGATGTCAAGGGCAAGATAGCTATCGTTCGGTACGGTGGAATGTTCCGCGGCGTCAAGGTCCGTGCTGCTGATCTTGCGGGATGTGCAGGAATCATCATCTATTCAGACCCAGCAGACGACGGATACACACGGGGAAAGGTTTATCCAGGTACGCTCCTTTTAACAGCGCGTAACGCCAGGATCTCACATGACCGAAGACATTCACGAACTTGTTCTGTCTGACTAGAGGGACCTTACCGGCCTCCATCAGCCGTACAACGGGGTTCAGTCCAATACGTAAGTTCACACTCGTTTCAATAACCCATCGCTTCTCACGAGAGTGAGTTCATAAAGTCCTTATGGCATGCATTTGACCTTCTTCCCTGAACTGAACAGGCCCACACCTACAACGGAGATCCACTCACCCCCTTCGAACCAGCATTCAAGAACGCAACGCGTCTTCCCATTGAAGAGTCCAACATCGCCAAGATCCCTTCTTTGCCGATTTCGTACGAGGATGCTGAACCGGTACAGTACTATCCCGTTTTCCAACCCTTTTCAACACAAACAAGACGGCCTTACGCGATGAAAGGTCGTTGCTGACTTTTCATCTGGATGCTTGTGTACAGCTGCTCAGAGCGCTTCGAGGAAGCGGACTGAAAGCTTCGGATGTGAGCCCCCGTTGGCAAGGTGGACTTCCTTTCGAATATTGGACAGGGTGAGTTGTTCGCAGGCGAACCTCCTTTCTTCTCTCGGGTCAAACGTTCTGGGCAAAGTTGACACCGACGACTCTCGTACAGACCAGGTCCAGCCGTCGTCGAACTCTCTGTCAAGCAAGAATACAACATCACCCCGATTTGGAATGTTATTGCCAAAATCGAGGGAGCGGAGCAGCCTGATCAAGTTGTGATCGTCGGAAACCATCGTGATGCTTGGTAAGTTGGAATGGTTGGGATTGGATGCTTCAAACAAATGCATAGATATGCTGTGACTTCTAAGTTTGGCTCACTTTCTTGATTGTTCAGGGTGATGGGAGCTGTAGACCCGAACGCGGGAAGCGCTATCATGCTTGAATGTGCGCGAGCTTTGGGGTTGCTTTATCAAGCTGGTAAGAATCGTTGATCGCTGGCAAACGAAACGCATTGGCACACATATAGTTGTGTGACTAATTGACTTGATGCGATCTTTGCATCAACTTTAGGCTGGAGACCCGCGCGCACAATCTTGTTGGCGAGCTGGGATGCTGAAGAATACGGTAGGGTATCCACTTTCAATTCAAGCAGAAGTGACCATGGTCTTGACACTACACACACACGAAAACTTCGCAACAATAGGTCTGGTTGGATCCACAGAGTGGGTGGAGGTACGATGAAAACGAAAACCGCCTTAGAAGCTAACGTTGCACTCCGACAAGTCTCCACCACTCCTAACGGTTCCTTCCCTCTCCCCACCGTCCAGGAACACGTCACGCATCTAAACAAAACCGCCATAGCCTACATTAACATTGATACCGGTGTTTCCGGTAATTTATCTCAAACAAATCAAATCAGAAGCGCGCAACCATACACATTTTCAAGTTCTTTCTGGGCACTAACCAACCTCACAATTCGGGGGCGAAATGTCAGGTCCCAACTTCGAAGCAGACGCAAGCCCATCTCTCGCGAATCTGATCCGCGACGTGACCAAAATCGTTCAAGATCCGGTTGAAAAGACGTCTGTATATGACCAGGTACAATCGAGTCTTGCCGGGGGCAGTCATCCCATTATTTGTTCAGTTTTCCTTATCGACCACAGAAAGAAAGATTTACCCGACACTCACATCGGCTTTTGTTTCTATGATAGTGGGTGAAACGCGACCCTCTGAAAACTCCCTTCGGCCGCGTCCCGTACGTCGGGAACGTGGGTGCCGGAAGTGACTTTGTGGGTTTCTTGCAGCATGTCGGAGTTTCGAGTTTGGGATTACGATTTTTCGGACCGTATGGAGTTTATCATTCGAATTATGACAGGTATTTATTGTGTTGTGGAATGTTGGGGTGGCGTTGGTTATCTGTGCTAGTGAAGAATTTTAACTTTTTTGAATTGATGAAAGTTTCCACTGGATGGAAAAGGTATGATGATGAGGTTATGAGAGTCTCGCCCATTTGTTGTCGCAGAGTATGAGACTTACGGGGAATATCACTACCTCAACCCTCCAGTTCGGCGATCCAACTTTCGAATACCACAAAGCCATGGCAGGTACGTATCCCGTATAACATGTTTCCAATGCCTAAGCAACCCACCCACCGAACACCCCCCTTCTCTCCATCAAAATCAGAAATCATGGGCACAATCACCCTCCGCCTCGCAACCTCCCCCCTCCTTCCCTTCGACCCAACAACCTACGCCCACTCCCTCCTCGACTACCTCCAAGAACTCCAAACCTTCCTCATCAAATACGGCTACCTCGACCCTCATTCCAGCATCTCCACCACCACCCCATTCACCACAGCCGCGAATAGCACCAGCAACAGCGTTACACTTTACCCGTTATATGTGGCTGTGCATAAGTACAGGGAGGCAGCGAACCGCGCTATGCGGGTTGTTCAAGCTGTTCAGGACAAGTTCGTTGCTGATGGTGCTCAAAACATGCATGAAGGCCGTGCACAAGATGATGAGAAGAATACGCCCTTGTTCGTTGTGATGGGGGGTGCGCATTCTGGGTCAAGGATGAGGGGAAGCGGGAGACGGCACAATGCGTGCGGGAAAAGGATGAAGAAAATTTTGAGCGACCTCAATACTCGATTGGCGTTTGCCGAACGGAGGTTCATGGCTTGGGAGGGGTTGCCTGGGCGGACGTGGTACCGTCATGTTGTTTTTGCGCCGGCGATATGGGTGCGTTAACTCGGCTTCATTGTTTTACCCTTTCTTGTTCGAGTTCTGTTTTTTCTTTTGTCGCATTTTCCTGACGGGTTCCTTCTTTTCGAATTCAGGAGGGATACTCCTCAGACACATTCCCCTCAATCCGCGAAGGCGTCACCGAAACGTCTGCTGGCACGGGTGGACACGGACAGCTCGGGGACCCTGCAACGGTTCAGCAACAAATTGATCGAGTCTCGGAAGTGATTTGGGAGGCTGCAGATGCGTTGGTCTCGGGCTTGGTCTCGGAAAGAGATGTTGATGGGGTGTGTTGAGGGTGGGGGCGGGGATGTTGGAGTAGAGGAACGATGAATGTGGAAAATGCATTTTTTGGGAATAGAGCACATGATTTGGCATGTTATGTGTTGAGGCAGGAAGTGGTTCGTGGTGAGGTGGCTAACCCAGCCGAATATCACCATGAATATACAGTCCAAATAAAGGAAGGAAATAACTATATAGCTGAGTGTCCATACAGGATCCGACAGAGAGCAGATTGATGGAAAGCGGATATATAGCACAAGACCATATGTGAACGGTAATTGGTGCGTTCATCGACGCCGAACGTGGTTAGATACAGGCTGTAAATATCACCCGCCTGAATATCAATCAAACAAAGTCACCCAATCGTTGCTGCAAGCGACTGTTCGCGGTCTCCAGCTCTTCACATCTCCGAACAAGCGCATCATACTTCTTCTGCAACATATCATACTCGACCATTCCAACTGATGCACTGGTTGCGCCTCCGCTGCTCTTGTTATCTCCGCTCGTCGCCATTGTGGAGGGTCGTTCGAGAAATGCGCGTGATGTGGGAGACGACTCGGGTTGTGTTCTGGAAAGGATGCAGTACATTTTCCAGCCGATGATGGAGACGAGGAAGGTGCCGGTTGTGAGGAAGATGAGGATGGAATGAATCAAGTACTGTAGGAGCGGGAGAAAGGAAACAAACGGCCGCGGGAGGGGTCCACGGAGTAGATTTGAATGGGACGAGATTAATCTGGTTAGTCAAAGAAGTTTCCCGCACTAGGGTAAAAAAAAACGTGGTAAAGAAAAGCTGGTCGAAAATGGCTATCCTGATTCCAAACCTTATTGTTGGGGTTTTGCTCGATGGTATGCTCAATGATAAAGGCGACCGAGTAGATTAGGAGCCAGTTATACGTCGTAATCCCCAAGCTCCTGGCTTCATTGTAGTCTTCGCGAATCTCTCGCGTCTTGAAGGCGAAGTATCCACCAGCAATGAGTAGGAGAATTTCGCTGAAGAAAATTGCATATTCGAGATTCGACGCCATGCAAGTATCCCAAACGATATTGGTGATTGAATCTACGACAACAACGGACCGTCCAACTGGGTTTTCAGTGACGCTCTTGATGATTAGAAGAACGACGAAAAGTAGAAAGATTCCGCCGTAGATTTGGAAAAGGACGCTGTCCTGCAAATGTCGTAGTCGTTTTGTGCCATTGGTGAAGTTGAAGATCCGGTGAATGCGGTAAATCTTCAAAGTGAGGGCGGCCAAAATCGCCACACTTCCGATATGGAACAACCAAGACCGAACCTCACACGATGCACGCAAGTTAGATGCGTTTGCCCACGGATCAATGAGGTTGGACGCCTGGACCAATATGGAGCCGGCAATCATGCAGAGCAAAAACTTGATCGCGCTCTTGGTGAAGACAGCGTGCCGTCTGTACACGAACGCAAAGAGTAGGGAGAAGATGGACATCAGGATGAAGATGCAGGAGACGGCGAAAAGGGCGTACATCAGCTTCATGTCGCGTTGGAACTGGAAATCGGCTGGCATCACGCGGGGGGGTGTTGATGAACCGTCACTGAACAAAGGGGCCATGATCTTCGTGAGAGTTCCGTTCCGCCAAGACGCGATCAAATCGTACTGCGCGGTGTTGTTCACGACGCGTTGGACTGGAAGGGAGGTTGGTGTTAGGTTAAACATTCCTCCCTCTGGCAAAAACGCATCCTCAGACGGTGATGGTTATGGCGCAAGGAGGAACCACTTACTGTTATAGATTCCAGTATCTGTCAACCGCATACCCGTCTGCACGTCAAACTGAGTGTAAGGGCTCACCAAACCATCAATCTTCAAATCATTGGCAATCTCGACAAACTCCCGGAACGGAACTTTGCTCAACACTTTCCCGCTGGCAATATCCTGTGGGGTTGCCAGGCCGCGTTTGATGATTTCGGCGAATGTATACACTAGAACACGCATACAGTGTCCTCTGGTGTCCATGCTTGGGGACAAACCGGTCAGAACGCTGGGATAGATGGTGGCATTTCTGTTGAACCAAAGATCGGCAAGAAGTTTAACGTCGCTTTGGTTATATTGCACTGCATTCGTGAGCCCTGCGACCTGAAATGTGCCCGTTAGCGTTTCTGTTAAGTTGTTGAGCATCCGGACCGATCCTGATGAGGCAGAAAAAGTTTTTTTAATTGGTAGTCACATATGGTGAACCGACTGGGAATGTTTTTCAATCAAATCGTATGATACATTCTCACTTTGAGAGCTTACCGATGAAATCGGAGATTCTAAGCGCATTCACAAATATCCAAACGCTTTCCTTTGAATAACCTTCGATTATCACAAATTCGCATCATTGGTAAGTGAGCACGGTAAAACGCCTTGCCGTGCAAATAATATCGAAATCGAACAGCGTACCTCTCTGTACTGCCTCATTGTAAAGGAAGTATGATGCAGCTGACCCCGTGCAGATGATAACTTTCGCTTTCGACTCTTGAAGGGTATTGACCACTTGGTTCATGGATGCCACGAACTTGGATGCAGAAATAGGCAGCCATTCAAAAGGAATATTGAGACGGAGGAAGCAAGTGAGCTCGGAACCATGGCTGGAAAACAAGATCAGAGAAATGCAATGACCGAGAGAGTGATGAGTACCGTGGGATTTTCGTAAGCGGCAGATAAATTCT
Source organism: Quaeritorhiza haematococci (assembly GCA_027596845.1). Taxonomy (NCBI): domain Eukaryota; kingdom Fungi; phylum Chytridiomycota; class Chytridiomycetes; family Quaeritorhizaceae; genus Quaeritorhiza; species Quaeritorhiza haematococci. Next base: position 7,898 of record JADGJF010000641.1, on the reverse strand, counting down.
GCGGCCGAGTGATCGAGAGCGATACGATAAAACTTATGTTTCTCGCCTGTCCCTCTCTCACGATACCAGCTTGAACTGTCTACGGGGTCAAAAAATGATGTCACACACCAACAGCTTAAACACTTTCCTGCAAATATTCTGAAAAACACAACATCTCTGACAACGGTGACAATTCAGAAACTTTGATACCTCACTCGAAGGATCATCTGTTTCCAACACAAGCGCAACACGTTTCAAATTGTTCTGAATCAGAAAATCGACAGTTGCTCGGGCAGTGCCTGTGGTGAGGCGAGGATTGGCAAGGAGAAGCCCTGGATAAAGGGTTTTATCCCCCAAAACGGACGATGTTGCAACATCCGAGCATTGAAGAATGTTGTACACCTGCAGGACGTTGTTTTCGACTGATGTGAGTGCGCTGTTCACGTCGCCAATGAAGGACGAGATGTTCTGGCTGATGAGGTCGATCGTCGTCAACAGTGCACGGCCCTATTGGCGAATCGGGCAACGTTTAGCAGGCCTAATCGGCTTTGACAACATGGAGAAAATCACGAAACTTCGAGGGCTGGGCGAAATCAGATATCGAATTTGAACATACCCTGTCTCGGTTATGAGCAGTTGACCTGACCAATTTGACCGTAACGCCCGGCGGAAAAAGGCTTCCTCCGCCAGTCTTATTCGCCCAATAGTCTATGAAGAGCTCGGGAAGCCACACTTGCTGTGTATCAACTGGGAAGAGTGCAGGGCTGAACCACAAAAAGCAAGACAACAGCAGAGAGTTTCGACAACCCCACGGTTAAAATTGGTCAAAATTGGTCTTACAGGCACGGTTGAAATGATATGAATGCTCAGTCAAGGCGCAATGAAGAACTTACATAGGTTGGTCTGCGGTCGCCCACCCTATTTTGATCACGGTTTCGTTTTGAGCGACCGTCAGGCGTCCGAAAAGGAAGAACGACAGCAAAGCTCCGAAGACAGCTTTCATCATTTGTTCTCGTTTTCTCTCCTTTCGCAATGCTAAAGCCCAGAACATCACGCTGAACTACGGGGTTAGTTTTCCACTGTGACGAGCAGATATTCCAACTTCCTTATCGCTTTTTTGTCCAGTTGTTTCTTCTGTATTTATTTCCTAAATCACCAAATCAAAATCTAGAATTTAAAACTGTTGTTTCCATGAACCATAACAAAATTTATCGTACGAGTGACAGATTCACTCAAACAATTGTGATTCGTTCCTCGAATCAAATGCAAGCATTAATTAGCAAACATTTACTCTTATGGAATGTGTGCACGAACATGTGTAAGAGAATATGCAGCGATCGACCAAGTGTCCACCTGTCCGAAGGTTTGATTGTGTCTGGAAGACGGCAAACTCATCTATCTACCTTCACGTTTTGTAGACCATGCACTACATTTGCTTTCTTTTCCCTTCTTGTTCTTCCTTACTTTAAGGTCCAACGCGCATCATGGGTTTGTGATTGGCCAAAACAAACTAATTTACCAAGTTTCTCGAACCACTTTCCAATTTACGCGTATCGACCACTTTCCAAAATCAGCAACCTTCGCGGAACTTACCTCTTCATCAGGAAAATTGTGTCCACGGTCTCATGATACGGTACAGAGAATCCTCACAGGGTCTGGGGTCATACCAGGCGAAACTGCAAAAACAGAGAGTGTGTTCGGCCTTTTTCCTTTCTTTTTTATTTAAGCTTCAGGTTCCATACTGTCCCTTCGGTGGGTCAATTTTTTCTGTGGGCGACGGGGTAAGGGGTTATCCACTAGGCTCCAAAATGGAACTTCTTTCACAAACCGGGGAAATCGCATGCTAAAATCAATTATACAGCACAAACAAAATCCGACCCAACAAACGCCGAATCGTGTCTTGAAGATGATTTAACAACTCATGCGGATACAAACTCCCATCGAAAAGCTGTGCATAAGCCTCCCCACCAACCTCGGTGATTTCAACTTGAAGTTCCTGCTGCGCTGGAAAATCATATGTTGCCTGTCCTTCCCTCCCTATTGCAAGTACACATCGCGAGGCGTTCTTTCAAGAGCTTGATTGTCACGTCTCGATCTTCACATTTGCGAACAAGCATCTCGTACTTTTTTTGCAGCATCTCATACTCGGTCGGGCCCCCTGTTGCACTCGTTGGGCCTCCCCGACTAGGATCTCCGCTGGTCGCCATTGTAGAGGGTTCCTCGACATATGCTCGCGAACTGGGAGACTGAGATTGTGCTTTGGAAATAATGCAGTACATTTTCCAACCAATGATGGAGACGAGGAATGTGCCGGTTGTGAGGAAGATCAGAATGGATTGAATCAAGTACTGGTGGAGTGAAGAAACGGGGAAACGTTTAAAATGGTTATACATTCACATTCACGTAATACGTTGAAGACGTTGCACTCAAAAAGAAAACCTCGCTCAAACCCATAATCGCGCACCTTGTTGTTGGGGTTCTGCTCGATGGTATGCTCAATGATGAAGGCGACTGAGTAGATAAGCAACCAATTGTAGGTCGTAATCCCCAAGCTCCTGGCCTCATTGTAGTCTGCCCTAATCTCTCGGGTCTTGAAGGCGAAGTATCCACCAGCGATGAGTAGGAGAATTTCGCTGAAGAAAATTGCATATTCGAGATTCGACGCCATGCAAGTGTCCCAAACGATATTGGTGATTGAATCTACGACAAGAACGGACCGTCCAACTGGGTTTTCAGTGACGCTCTTGATGATTAGAAGAACGACGAAAAGGAGGAAGATAGTGCCGTAAATCTGGAAAAGGGTCCTGTCCTGCAAATGTCGCAATCGTTCCGTTCCATTGGTGAAGTTGAAGATCCGGTGAATGCGGTATATCTTCAAAGCGAGAGCTGCCAAGATGGCCACACTTCCGATGTGAAACAACCAAGACCGAAGTTCACACGATGCACGGAGGTTAGATGGATTGACCCACGGATCAATAAGGTTTGATGCCTGGACGAAAGCTGAGCCGACAATCATGCAGAGCATAAAGTTGATGCTGCTTTTGGTGAAGACAGGGTGTCGTCTGTACACGACCGCAAATATGAGAGAGAAGACGGACATCAGGGTGAAGATGCAAGTGACGGCGAAAAGGGCGTACATCAGCTTCATGTCATGTTGGAACTCAAAATTTGCTGGCATGACTCGAGGTGGGGTTGATGAGCCGTCACTGAACAAAGGGGCCATGATGGTCGTGAATGTTCCATTCCGCCAAGACGCAATCAAATCGTACTGAACGGTGTTGTTGACGACGCGTTGAACTAGAGTAGAATGTGTTTTCGCGGTTAACTTCATTCTCTCAGGTTTCACATTACTACGAAGGGAACATCATCCATCGTTTCAGCTCAAGGATAAAAGTTAGACACCGCTTACTGTTATAGATCCCTGTGTCCGTCAACCGCATGCCCGTCTGCATGTCGAATTGCGTGTAGGGGCTCAACAAACCATCAATCTTCAAGGTATTTGCAACCTCGATGAATTTCTTCAGGGGGACTTTGCTCAACAGCTTCCCGCTCGCAATGTCCTGTGGGGTCGCCAGTCCGCGCCTAATGATTTCCGCGAAAGTGTAGACAAGAACACGTACACAGTGGGATCTGGTTTCCATGTTTGGGGACAAACCCGTCAGGACACTTGGGTAAATGATGGTATTTCGGTTGACCCAGAGATTGGCTAGAAGTTTGACGTCGCTTTGATTATATTGAAGCGCATTCGTGAGCCCCGAGACATGAAATATACCCTTCATTTGTTCCGTCAAGTTGTTGAATACTCCGACGGCTCCTGAAACGGGGTGAAAGGGGAGATGTTCGTGAATTTCAAATTAGTAAGCCAACTTGGAAAGGAATGGTTGACGTGAATTGCATGGCTATATTCTTTCTCACCAATGAAATCGGTGACGCGGATGGCATTGACAAAGATCCAAACGCTTTCTTTTGAGTAGCCTTAAATTTTAAGACATTCCCACAATAAGCAACGTGAGCAACGTGAATCGCCTTCCAAGTATCATACAGAGGGGTGAAAGAACCAACGGTACCTCTCTTTATCGCCTCGTCGTAAAGAAAGTATGATGCATATGTCCCCGTACAGATGATAACTTTCGCTTTTGATTCCTGGAGAGTATTCATCGTTTGTTTCAGGGATGCAACGAGCTTGGAAGAGGACGTGGGTCGATATTAAAGTGAAGACAAAAGCAGTGGGGGTGGTGGAAGCGTACACATGGTACACATGTGAGCTTTGAGTTGGAACGTTTTGGAAAACCAGTCCACATTCAACGATTAAGGATAATGATATGGTACCGCGGGATTTTCATAAGCTGCAGACAAATTCTGCGGTCTCGTAATTGAGAGAGATACGATGAAGGTGATGTTTTTCGCCTGCCCTTCTTTTACGATATTCGCTTGAACAGTCTATGAGTGAAGTCAAACCATCAGTGCCACAGAGCGAGATTTGCAAGCACATTTACCTATGATTCAAACACAAAGAACCACGTTGCTGACAACGATGACTGCTCAAAACGTCATGAGTACCTCACTCGAAGGATCGTCTGTTTCCAATACAAGCGCAACGCGTTTCAGATTGTTCTGAACCAGGAAATCAACTGTTGCTTGTGCAGTGCCAGTTGTGAGGCGCGGATTGGCAAGGAGAAGCCCTGGATATAGCGTCTTGTCCCCCAAAGTAGACGCTGTTGCGACATCGGAACATTGAAGAATGTTATACACTTGCAAAACGTTGTTTTCAACAGATGTGAGCGCGCTGCTAACGTCGCCAATGAGGGACGATATGTTTTGGTTGATGAGGTCGATTGTAGTCAAAAGGGCACGACCCTAAGTTTTGGTAAGGAGTATGAGGTTAGCCGTGACAGGCGTTGGAACAAAACATGAACTCCACAGGTTTCAGGCGATTTTGACAGATCCAACTTACCCTGTCTCGGAAGTGAGGAGGTGACTTAACCAATTTTACGGTGACGCCTGGTGGAAAAAGACTACCTCCACCAGTCTGATTTGCCCAATAGTCAATGAAAAGCTCGGGAAGCCACACTTGCTGGGTATCAACCGGGAAACCGGTGGGACTGGTTAACAAAAGACAGACGCGCACGGTTAAGAATGGTCTTCCCCACGTGGCTCCGTTAGATTGGTCAAAAAACATAGATCGAGAAAGTATTACTTAAGCTGGTCTGACGTCGCCCAACCAATTTTGATCACGGTTTCATTTTGAGCAATGGTCGGGCGTCCGAGAAGGAAGACCAACAGAAAGATGAGGACAACAGTTGACATCGTTTGTTTTCAATCTTTTTCCCGAGGGCGGCGCTCAAGCCTGGAACTCGATTTCACGTGGGACTGTGGGAGAGCAGCACTGGTGCGGGGCGATGAGATATTCACTTCCCTTTTTTCTTTCCTCCTCCTTCGGTACTTCTGTGTATATTCCAGAATCACCAAATAAAAATCAACATCGAATAATGGAGAGCATAATGTCCATAAATGATGGTAAAATGGAACGCCAGAGATAATAACACTTTCCGGGAATCTACAAAAACGATTCGTCCTTCCTAGTCAATTACTCGGTTCATTACCAGTTGTGGAACGCATAAAATAACATGTTAACAAAAGAGACGCTGATTTATAAGTTCCCCTCCCCTAACAATTTACACATCCAACCGAGTCCCACTTATTTTTCTTCCGGAGCCGTTCATAGAGGATATAAACGTAAACCTCTTTGTTCTCTTTCCAATTTCGTTCCTTTTCCATAACTAGATGTGTATCAACACACTGTTCACGTGGGTTCTGGATTGATTCGCGAACGTAAGACAAATATTGATCAAAAGGTTCTTCCAGCCAACATTCCGTATTTGTTTGCCCAATCTGGACCGAGTGTAATGTCGATACAGCACGCCCCTCCAAGAAACTATTTACTTCCAGGTCAGGGCACGATACGACCAGGGAAGACCCCCAAGAAGCGTTCATCCGCGACAAGTCAGACTATGTGAAACGTTGAGAACCGAAAACCGATAGAGTTTCCGGGACCTTTTTCGATTTCTTTCATTTCCATATCGTACCAGTCTGATCAGTGCGCCCTAGCTGGTTCGGGGAAGAATTATGTTCTGCTTTCCGGTCCCGGTTACATGTCGATGATGACATGTGTGTGTGTGCCGGGGGAGAGGGTGCCGGCGCGCGCATTAGTCGTCTTGCAGGGGACCAAATATGGTTGAAATTTCTTCATGCGCACATGGAGTTTAAAGTCCTTTAGCTTCCCACCATTCACAGCAAATCTGTGTTCAATCCTTTATTGAGTAAAAAGAATCGCAAATCACAATCAAAACACACAATTATATATTCTGTTAAATCATATATCAGCACATATTCGTCATCTGCACATTGGTGAAGACCACAATGCGATCTCGCAAATTCGTATTCCAACGTCAGCATTCATACGTTTCCCACTTGGAGTTGGGGGTTAGTGGTGCCGAGGCCATTGATAGTTCACTTGGCGAGCAGCCCGGGTGTTGCGATCTTTTATAAGCCCCAGTCTCCGGAACGGTTTGTACTTCTCTCTTTTGGCTCCGAGATCTATTCGAACGTGCACCACGTTTGCCTCCGTGGCGGTATTATGATCTACGACGATGGTACTTTTGTGCTTGATTCATAAATGCTTTGTGGGATGTGGCGGGCGGATCAGCTATGCACAATGCACATGTTGAAAGGGCGTTAACAGTCGGCAGTGTTGCGGCGGTGTTGCTGGCCGATCTGGGGGAAGTCTGAAGAATTATGCGAGGTTTCGGACTTGCACTGTGTCCGATAGGTTCTCCTTATATGTGGGGATTCGTATCTGCTGGTCGCGGGGGATAAAGAGGCGCCTCTCGTTTGAGAACTCGGCGCGCGATTGTGGGGACAGTCACTTGAAGACTACGAAAAAAAGAAGACTCCCACCTGCGTCCAAGATCAAAAAGCACGACGACCTCCTTGTCCTAGTTACCGAGAACCTATCGCAAACGCCAATGGAGAAAAACCTTGACGAGCAAGAAACACGCCTCGAAAACCCATCGTATTGTTTCAACAGTGCAACGATCCAGCTCCGCCGCCAGAAGATCAACGCCAACAGCTCTGATAGGCCCGGAGGAAAGACCGCGGGATGAATGGAGAAACGCAGACAGAGAGCTTGGAGTGATGCGGGCAGGATGTAGGAACTTACAGACCTACCGGAATGAATCCCTCAAGTCTCAAAGTTCTGGATTGTCGGTATGTTCGACGTCAGACTGCTGCTGTTGGAGGTTGGGACAACGTCGCATACAGTTTATGTCTCATTTCAGCAATCATCTCGATCCGCATCAGCCATTTCCTTCAACACACAATTGCGGCTGGGTCTCGTCAACTTTACAACCAAGCGCATGAGGTCCGCGAAATAATATTCAACACCCTCTAGTACTTTCTGATGAGAGCTCTTCGGTTCCAGCGCTGTCTTGGTGCTAGTGTCGGTATCCGTCTGCGAAGCCAAATTGTTCTCTCCTCTCAGCTTGGGGACGGCTTTCCTAATGAAACCGCACAAAAATATGGATTTGGGGGATTCCGGGGAATTCCAGCCATCTCCATCACCACGCAGTGTCGCCCAGGCGTTCCTGCAAGCGCTTAATCATTGCATCCTGGTCTTCACATTTCTGAACAAGTGCATCGTACTTCTTCTGCCACATCTCCACATCTCGTTCTTCCCTTGTGGTAACTGATGGTCTACCTGTGCCTCCGCTGGCGCTTTGATTTGGTCCCCAGCATCGCCAGCATCGCATTGATAGACCATCCAAAAGAGGAACGCCAGAGCAACAACAATATCCGTTACATCTGCAATGTGATTCGTTCATTAGAAAATGCCACAGAACATGCGTGGTGCTCTCTGCATC